>SJYX01008472.1:39-32844 GCA_006410675.1 Oreotragus oreotragus | reverse complement strand
GGAATATAGAAAAGGAAATATAGTAGTTTTTAAGGTTAGCAATACTAGACTTTTTGAGTTAATGAATTTTCTCTTTTGTAATAGATCACTGTACTTTGTTATAAATCACTGTGTCTTTGCTATGTAAAAATGTTAACTTTATCACTATCTGAAGACTAAATAGATCTTAAGGGGAACATTGGTGAAAGGATTTTCATTTGTTGGGCTGATGTTTGCTGTTAAATCTCCATATTCCCTGCCCTTATAATGAATATAACTAGCATATAGGAGAAATAAATATTAACCTATAAGATTAATCATGTTAACCTTGGGTTAAATAAATTCCTTTCTTGATTGTAACTCACTACACCCTCACCCTATAGGAATGCAGCTTTATTTGGAGGGTGGTGACTGGTTTAAGAAAAAAACACCCTTGAAAAAAATAAGTTTTTTGGTTATCAGAAAGAAAGGGTTGTAAAATGTCAGCAGGCCTCATTGGCCAGAAGATGATGTAAAACCCCTAAGACCTTTTTTTATGTAAAGCACCTGATTTTGATAAAGGTCAGGACCGCTGACCCCCGCGTGACTCTGTATTCATCCCTATGTGTAACAAAAGGTATATAAGCAAACCTAAAAAATAAAGAAATGGGATCAGTTTCTGGAAAGACTGATTCCCCCATGTTGTTCCTTCTTGCTCCCCGTTTTTCTGGCTGAATTAATGTGGGTACTCACCAAGCCTGCTAATTATGCCTGGGCTTCTAAGATCGGACCGGGGAGGCCTCAGTGCCTCCTCTCCTTCCGGAGAACGGAAAGACGCCTATGGCCTATGTAGGTGGTAATTGGTATTCCACGTAAACCAAGTTATTCAGCCTCTTTTTCTCCACTAACTTTCCTACACTATCCGTTTCTAATCTCTCTATATATCTGTAATTAAATAAGTTATTTCCAAGGACGCCGACTCCATCCCCACCTTCGAATCACCCTGGATCCACCGGGGCTGGACCCCGGCACATTTTCATTTTTACTGCTGTGTAGTATTCCATGTGTGACTACACCACAAACTATCCATTCTGTGGTCAATGGGCATATGAATTGTTCTTTTCCTGCTCTCTTACAGTGTTACTAGCAACTAGTTTGTTCTCTATATCTGTGAGTCTGCTTTTTTTCTCTTATGTTCACTAGTTTGTTGTAGTTTTTTAGATCCCACCTATAAGTGGTGTCATACAATATTTGCCCTTCTCTGTCTGACTTATTTCACTTAGCATAATGCCTTCCAAGTCCAACTATGTTGCTGAAAAAGGCAAAATTTCATTATTTTTTATGGTTGAGATGTGGTATTTTCTGTGCCCATTCATGTGTTGATAGATATTTATGTTGCTTCCCCATCTTTGCAATTATAAATAATGCTGCTATGAACATTGGGATGTATGTATCTTTTAAAATTAGTATTGTTTTTTTGGGGGGGATATATACCAAGGAGAGGAATTCCTGGTTCATGTGGTAGTTCCACTTTTAGTTGTTTGAGAAAATTTCATACTGTGTTCCACAGTGACTGTACCAATTTACGTTCTCATCAACAGTGTACAAGGATTCTCTTTTCCCCACATCTTCACCAACATTTTTTATTTATGTTCTTTTTTGATGATAGACATTCTGACAGATTTGAGATGATATCTCATTGTGGTTTTGATTTGCATTTCCCTGACTGATTAGTGATATTGAGCATCTTTTCATGTGCTTGTTGGCCATCTGCATTTCCTCTTTGGAAAAATGTCTATTCAGGTCTTCTGCCCATTTTTTAATTGGGTTGTTTGATTTTTGTTTTTGATGTCAGATTGTACGAGCTGTTTACATATATTGAATATTAATCTCTTGCCGATCAAATCATTTGCAAATATTTTCTCCTATTCAGTAAGTCGTTTTCATTTTGTCAGTGGTTTCTTTTGCTGTGCAAAAGTTTTGTGTTTCATTAGGTCCCATTTGTTTATTTTTGCTTTTATTTCCTTTACTGTAGGAGGTAGATCCAAAAAAAATTATGCTTCAGTTTATGTCAAAGAGTGCTCTGCCTATGTTTTCCTCTAGGAGTTTTATAGTATGCTGTCTTGCAGTTAGATGTTTAATCCATTTGAGTATATTTTGGTATATGGTGTTAGAGAATGTTCTGATTTCATTGTTTTATATTTAGCTCTCCAGTTTCCTAGCACCACTTATTGAACAGACTGTTTTTTCTCCATTGTATGGTCTTGCCTCCTTTGTTGTAGATTGATTGACCATTAGTGTGTGAGTTTATTTCTGATCTCTCTATCTTGTTCTGTTTACCTATTGTGTCTCTTTTTGGGCCACTACCATAACAGTTCTTGTCTTTTAAACAATATAAAGTTCTTTCTAAAGATACCTAGTTAACATACGTTCTCTTAAAAATAACATTAACCATCAAGCTAGTTTCAAATTAAATTATATTAAAGTTCTTTGTCAGTGTTTTTGTACACAATCAACAGCTTTAAAACCATCATCAATTACTATAGCATTTTACTCATGAAAAATGACATATATATTTATACTTCAACTGATGCCGGAGTCCAGCTCCAGCAGCCAGGGAGTCAGCCTGAAGGGATGAGCGGTGTCGGCAAAGAATGATGTAGCCTCTGACTCGAGGTACGGGACTACATGTTTATTTCAAGCATCAGGTCTTCTTTTATACTTTGACAAAAGCATTAGGTCAGAGATTTTACACTTTCAGCTCCCCCTCATCCAGATTTATTGTCTCCTTGTTGCCCTTCACACAGAGTTCCTATTTCAGCGATTCTCTTAGAATCGTGTTTACTTGTGATAACACTGTAACTCATGCTTATGTCTGGGCTGCATACCATATTCCTCAGTTTATTTCTTATCTTTCTAAATCCTGCTTGCCCCTAGTATCTTAAGCTCACTATCTCCTAAAAAGGCTTCTAGCTATTCTTAATTATTCCTAAACCCTAAGCTCAGCAAACTTCCTTTGCCATAAACATTCCTCTCACAAACAGGTCTCAGATAACAATCCTTCCCATGGCCTTAAGCTGTGGCCTACATGCTCATCCTGGAACATTCTTTGTAAAGGTCCTTGAACAAATGTCAGTAGTTACTTTATAGATTATTTTCTGGGCACAACTGCAGAAGGCTTTGTGCTTTCTCATGCTTCTCTCAAGAACAATAAGCACCTTAACATTCTTTCCAGCCAACTCAACTGAAGAAAGGAAAGAATAAGGCAGAATCACAAAACTTAACTCTTTCATCCTGGGACCATGCCTGCGGGATGAGGAGAGGGGGTTGGGGCCATGCTCCCATTTTGTCAGTAATGCCTAATGCAGCTCCTGACAAACTAACTGATAGAATTTCAACATATAAAGCAAAAGAAGTACACTTTCACTGAATTACATCTTAAATAACACTTAAATTTGAAAATCAATATTCAGACACTAATAATCAATCCAGGTAATGCGGCTACTATTGTTAGGTTGACAAGATGTGATAGAAATATACACACTGGGTCACACACAAGTTCAAGGATGTCAGAAGTGATATTGATGTAGGTTGAAGATGATTGTTTTGGGGTAGTGGCATTTTGGGTAATTAAAAAAACTTTTTTAGTACTTTTTGCATTAATTTTTCTGAGGAACATATGTCTTTTAATGATCGTTTATTTAAGAATCTTTCCACAATCATGAAATCAAGAATTATTCACACTTAACCACAAAGAGTATTTTCATGTTACACTGCAACGTCAACAAAATATAGCATAAGATGAAAGCTGCACTTGGCATAAAGATCTGACTCAGTAACATCTCTCTTAATAGCAGGCAGTCACATGACTTTTTTCTTCTTATTGGCATAAAACTTAGATACAGTAATGAGTACAATATCAGTTTTAAATACATATATCCTATAGAATCTCCACCCAGATCAAGAATAGAATAGCCCAGCCTTGCAGAAGACTCTCTCGTGGTTGCTGAAAGTTAGTACCACTTCCATGGGTGACCTCTACCTGGCCTCTCCCACTGTATTGGTTAGTTGTGCCAGTTTTTAACTTCCTATAATTGGAATAATATAGTACAGCCTCTTGCATCTGATTTCTTTTGGTCAAAATTATTGAGGTTCACCTCTGTGGTTATACTGCCATACCTTGTTCCTTTTTCATTGCTGTGTAATATTTCACCATATGGGCACATCACAATGTATTTCCTCCTACTGCTGCTGGACTTCCAAGTTGTTTCCAGAGTGGGTTATCATGAAGACAGCTGCTGTGAACACTTTTGCCCACGCCTTCTGGGGGATAGAAGCACTCATTTCCATTGGGCACATATTCAGGAGGAGAATTGCTGGTCAGGGATATATGTATATTGTGGAAATATTGTGGGAAATATTGTGGGAGATTTCCAAGGTCGTTGTACCAGTTAACACTTGCACCAACAATATAAGCTTGTCCTGGCTTTTCCTTATCCTTGACTTTAAGATGTATGGTTTGGGACTTCCCTGGTAGTCCAGTGGTTAATACTCTGCATTCCCAATGCAGGGAGCATGGGGTTCAACCCCTGGCTGGGGAATGAAAATCCCGCATGCTGCAGAGCAAAAGAAAACCCTAGTTGAGTCAATAAAACTTAAAATTTTCATAAAAGTATGTATGATTTTGAAAAGACTGAAAAATAAATTTATCATTTTAAATTTGAGGGGTATATGTGTATAGAAAGTAAAAGATATCTGATTGCTTGTATATTTGATCTTTTAAAAAATTTATTAGAGAATAGTTGATTTACAATGTTATATTAGTTTTGATCTTAATAAAATAAAAATAATACCTCTAAATTCTGTCTTATATTAGAGTTAAAATACATTCAATTAAAATTTTGAACTAAAATATTTTCTATTATTTCTTTTGAGGGGAGAAAAGGACTGATAATATCAAGAATTGAAAAACATATGAAGTTTTTCTGACAGTGTGTATTGGCAGTGGTATACTGGTAACTATTTAACAACTGGCTCACTAGGAAAGAGTGTGATTTGTAGAAGTTGCCAATTTCTCTGGGATAAATACTTTTACCACGGCTGACTCTCACAATTTGTTGGTAGGAGTGTAAATTGCCACAACCACTTTATAAAACCATTTTATGATATCTGTAAAAGTTGAGTGTATGCAAATGCTGGGAAACAGCAATCCAAACCCTAGGTATGTGTACCAAAATATTTATATTTTCTGGTCATCAAAAACTGAAAAACTAGAATGAATAAATAGTTGTGTATTCATGCAATAGAATACTATACAGCAATAGAAACGAATAAGCTGCTTTTACACATAACAACACGAATGAATCTCACACACACAAAAGCATATACACTGTATAACTCTAACTATAAAAAGTTCAAAAACAAGCACATCTACTGTGGGGGATCAGCAGTCAGGGTAATGGTTGCTTTGGGAAGGACAGAGAAGGTAGTGATCAGGAGCATCTTTCCTGGATGGTTAGTGTATGGACTGAATGTTTGTGTTCCCCCAAATTTATGTTCAGTTTAGTTCAGTTCAGTGTTTCTGTGTAACATTTATGTGTTGAAACCCTAACCCCTAATATGATAATATTGTTACTGAGTCTAATTTCATACTGCTCACCACATGACAGGTGTCCCAAAGAACCATCTTACCCGAGCTAGAATTCAGCCCTCTTTTATACTGAAAGGGCAGGGGTGTGGCTGGTTGTCGCAAAATTCTTGGTGCTGTCCTGACCCCAGAGGGCATGTGATATCCTTTGGTCTTGTCCACTCTAGCTCTCGTCACCATATTCCTATAGATCTCCAAAAGAGAACACTTATCTATGTGAATGTAAATTGTGATATCTCGAATAGTCCAGCCTGGGGGTGAGAGCCCTGCAAAGGAGCTATGATGTGTGTTTCAGGCTGTAGGTGGCATTCCTTTCCAGGGCGCAGAGCCAGCAGGAGTAAGCACAGGAAACAGCACAGAGGTTAGAGCTAAAGCAGTAGCTCCAATATGGAGTCAGGTTTGTTCTCTGTTACATCATGAGGTGGGGCTTGGGGGAGGTATGTGCCTGGGTTTAGATGAGATTATGAGGTGTGGCCCCCATAATGGGATTAGTGTTTTAGGAGAAGAAACCAAAAACTTTCTCTGTCCATGTTCTCTCCCTCTCTCCCTTCATCCCTCCCCACCGTGTGTACGCACAGCAAAAAGGTGACTTTCTGCAAGCCGGGAAGCCAGGAAGAAGGCTCTCCCCAAGAACGGAATCTGCCAGCACCTTGATGGTGGACGTCCCAGCCTCCAGAGATGTTAGAAATAAATGCCTGAAGTTTGAACCTCTCTGTGTATGGTATTTTGTTACGACCTGAAGAGAGTAAAAGAGTTACGTTTGCACAGATGTGCTCAATTATAATGGTGCATTAATGAGCAATTTCAATTAAATTTTATTAAACTAATCGATTATTTGCACACACAAAACCCAAAACATCTTAACATCATTATCAGAATAACTCAGCTTTTTCAATGTCTCTTAATTTGTCTTACTGTGTTCATAAATGAAACAAAGTATACCTTGGCCAGTTAAACACCTAAAGATAGTTTTGCCAAGAGCAATTTAGGCTCATAGTAGAGCAATTCGTTTACATACTTAAGAGAAGCCATTCAAGAAAACAGAATATTTTCTAAATCCCCAGATACTAATTTTTAACCAACTAGCTCTAAATCCAATTGATGTAAATTCACAACGTGTCCACTAGAGAGCACTATAACTTCATCTCTGATGCCAAATTCCCCAAAAGAAACTTCCTAGTCAACCCACTCACATGCTTTCCTCTGGTTATTCCTTATACTAAGCACCTAAGAAGCATTAGGTGATATTAATAAGGATGTAAGTAGCACACCTGTCTATCTATGCCCCTTGTCTCGCACCCTTGGCCCTAGGGCAAGATAAATCTCACAATGCAGGCATTCTTTCCCTCAAGATGTGTGCAACTGACAGCAGATGTATTATTAGTGAATTATTGATTTGACCATCAATGCTTCAGGGAAAGTTGAAAGGTTGAGTCCCGTCTTGGGTCATCATCCAAAGAATTTGTCAATCATAGCAGTCCTATCTCAGGACAAGTCTAGATTCTATCTAGGCTTAGTTCTGCTCATCACCAAGGTCCCTTCCTCCCTCCTACCCCACACCCTTCACCCCAGGACCAGCTCTTATTGTTTTCTCTCACCAAGCAAATCACAACCATTCTCTCATTAGCACTCAAGAAACCAGATGACTAAGACTAATGCAATTGCTTTATCTTAGAAAGATAAAAATGAGCAACTCTTTGTAATGAAAACGCTTCTGTGAATGCATCTTATGAACATATACAATGTTGCTTCTTTTTGCACATTTAAAAATAAAACCTGATGTATCTAAATATGAACATTCAAGATGGTGGCTGTGAAAGAAGGGTGCATCTCTTTAAACCACACTGCCCTGATCCAGTCTTGGGTTTGCAAGTTACTGAACCTCTGGGCATCAGTCTCCTTAGCTGTTAAAAGAGAAAAGTAAGAGTTCTACTCCAGAGAGTTGTCATGAAAAATTTGTTGTTGTGTCTGACTGTTTGAGACCCTATGGACTATAGCCCTCCAGGCTCCTCTGTCCATGGGATTTCCCAGGCAAGAGTACTGGAGTGGGCTGCCATTTCCTTCTCCAGGCGATATTCCTAATCCAAGGACCAAACTTTGGTCTCCTGAATTGCAGGCAGATACTTTACTGCTGAGCCACCAGGGAAGTCTTCATGGAGAATAGAAGAGTGAGTCTATTTATGGGGTGTTCTGCAAAATGTGGGTGGTCAGGTGACCCAGGCTTAGCCAATCAGAGCCATTTCTTTGGGATTTATAGGTATTTGTCTCTTTTCCTCAGAAATCACTACATCTGCATGACATGAAAAGACCAGCTGAGATCTGGGACCTGGGACCCTTTGCTGCAATGCTTATATCTGGACAAATGTTCCTGGAGCAACAAAAATACAAAGAAACTATAAGGCATGAGAAATAAGTGTGCACATGCAGTTAGGGCAAATTATGGACAAGATATATAAAGGCCAGAAACCCAAATGCCACTTCTAAAGAGCTGGGAACAAAAGCAGGGGTCAGGAAGAAAAGCAGGGTATTCCATATGCCACCTGCACTCAGCACCATCTTGAGGTGCGCAAACCACCCAAGCCACCCTTCTGGCCCAACTCCTGGACAGAGCCCTAACTTCACCCCGTATACGGAACCATCTTGACCTCCCCATCAGGGAGCCAGCAAGCGAAACTTATTTGTTTCCCCTTGCTGCAACAGAGAGCCGGGCCGGCGCACTCAACGCGGGCCTCTTGCGAGAGCCGAGCCGGCGCACTCAGCGCAGGCGAGAGAAGCTACCCCACGTCTGAGGTCAGGGGCAGCAACCTAGAGTGCCAGGCTGCAACGGCGCAGGAACGGCCCAGAAGAGCTATCCTGTGTCTGAGGTCAGTGGCGGCCGGGAGGAGCTACCCCTCATCCGAGGTCAGTGGCGGCCGGGAGGAGACACCCTGCGTCTGAGGTCAGGGCGGCGGCCGGGAGGAGCTACCCCGTGTCCGAGGTCAGGGGCGGCCAGGAAGAGACACCCCACGTCCGAGGCCAGGGGCGGCCGGGAGAAGCTACCTCGCGCCCGAGGCCAGGGGTGGTGACCCGGAGGAGCCACCCTGAGCCCAAGGCCAGGGGCGGCAGCTGGGAGAAGCCACCCACACCTGAGGCCACGGCCGGAGGCCGGGAGGAGCAACCCGAGGAGCAGGGGCTGCGCAGGCGCAGGAGGGCCTAGAGGAGCTGTCCAACGTTGACGGTCAGGAACTGCGGCGGTAAGGGGATACCCCTCGTCCAAGGTAAGGAGCAGCTGTGAAGAGACAACCCACGCCAAGGTAAGAGAAACCCAAGTAAGATGGTAGGTGTTGCAAGAGAGCATCAGAGGGCAAACACATTGAAACCATACTCGCAGAAAACTAGTCAATCTAATCACACTAGGACCAGGGCCTTGTCTAACTCAATGAAACCAAGCCATGCCTGCAGGGCAACCCAAGGCGGGCGGGTCATGGTGGAGAGGTCTGACAGAACGTGGTCCACTGGAGAAGGGAATGGCAAGCCACTTCAGTATTCTTGCCTTGAGAACCCCATGAACAGTATGAAAAGGCAAAATGATAGGATATCAAAAGAGAATCTCCCCAGGTCGTTAGGTGCCCAATATGCTACTGGAGATCAGTGGAGAAATAACTCCAGAAAAAATGAAGGGATGGAGCCAAAGCAAAAACAATACCCAGTTGTGCATGTGACTGGTGATAGAAGCAAGATCCGATGCTGTAAAGAACAATATTGCATAGGAACCTGGAATGTCAGGTCCATGAATCAAGGCAAATTGGAAGTGGTCAAACAAGAGATGGCAAGGGTGAACGTCGACATTCTAGGAATCAGCGAACTAAAATGGACTGGAATGGGTGAATTTAACTCAGATGACCATTATATCTACTACTGCGGGCAGGAATCCCTCAGAAGAAATGGAGTAGCCATCATGGTCAACAAAAGAGTCCGAAATGCAGTACTTGGATGCAATCTCAAAAACGACAGAATGATCTCTGTTCGTTTCCAAGGCAAACCATTCAATATCACAGTTATCCAAGTCTATGCCCCAACCAGTAATGCTGAAGAAGCTGAAGTTGAACGGTTTTATGAAGACCTACAAGACCTTGTAGAACTAACACCCAAAAAAGATGTCCTTTTCATTATAGGGGACTGGAATGCTAAAGTAGGAAGTCAAGAAACACCTGGAGTAACAGGCAAATTTGGCCTTGGAATGCGGAATGAAGCAGGGCAAAGACTAATAGAGTTTTGCCAAGAAAATGCACTGGTCATAGCAAACACCCTCTTCCAGCAACACAAGAGAAGACTCTACACATGGACATCACCAGATGGTCAACACCGAAATCAGATTGATTATATTCTTTGCAGCCAAAGATGGAGAAGCTCTATACAGTCAACAAAAACAAGACCAGGAGCTGACTGTGGCTCAGATCATGAACTCCTTATTTCCAAATTCAGACTTAAATTGAAGAAAGTAGGGAAAACCGCTAGACCATTCAGGTATGACCTAAATCAAATCCCTTATGATTATACAGTGGAAGTGAGAAATAGATTTAAGGGCCTAGATCTGATAGACAGAGTTCCTGATGAACTATGGAATGAGGTTCGTGACATTGTACAGGAGACAGGGATCAAGACCATCCCCATGGAAAAGAAATGCAAAAAAGCAAAATGGCTGTCTGGAGAAGCCTTACAAATAGCACTGAAAAGAAGAGAGGCGAAAAGCAAAGGAGAAAAGAAAAGATATAAGCATCTGAATGCAGAGTTCCAAAGAATAGCAAGAAGAGATAAGAAAGCCTTCTTCAGCAATCAATGCAAAGAGATAGAGGAAAACAACAGAATGGGAAAGACTAGAGATCTCTTCAAGAGAATTGGAGATACCAAGGGAACATTTCATGCAAAGATGGGCTCGATAAAGGATAGAAATGGTATGGACCTAACAGAAGCAGAAGATATTAAGAAGAGGTGGCAAGAATACACAGAAGAACTGTACAGAAAAGATCTTCACGACCCAGATAATCATGAGGATGTGATCACTAATCTAGAGCCAGACATCTTGGAATGTGAAGTCAAGTGGGCCTTAGAAAGCATCACTAAGAACAAAGCTAGTGGAGGTGATGGAATTCCAGTTGAGCTGTTTCAAATCCTGGAAGATGATGCTGTGAAAGTGCTGCACTCAATATGCCAGCAAATTTGGAAAACTCAGCAGTGGCCACAGGACTGGAAAAGGTCAGTTTTCATTCCAATTCCAAAGAAAGGCAATGCCAAAGAATGCTCAAACTACCGCACAATTGCACTCATCTCACACGCTAGTAAAGTAATGCTCAAAATTCTCCAAGCCAGGCTTCAGCAATATGTGAACCGTGAACTCCCTGATGTTCAAGCTGGTTTTAGAACAGGCAGAGGAACCAGAGATCAAATTGCCAACATCCGCTGGATCATGGAAAAAGCAAGAGAGTTCCAGAAAAACATCTATTTCTGCTTTATTGACTATGCCAAAGCCTTTGACTGTGTGGATCACAATAAACTGTGGAAAATTCTGAAAGAGATGGGAATACCAGACCACCTAACCTGCCTCTTGAGAAATCTGTATGCAGGTCAGGAAGCAACAGTTAGAACTGGACATGGAACAACAGACTGGTTCCAAATAGGAAAAGGAGTACGTCAAGGCTGTATATTGTCTCCCTGCTTATTTAACTTATATGCAGAGTACATCATGAGAAACGCTGGACTGGAAGAAACACAAGCTGGAATCAAGATTGCCGGGAGAAATATCAATAACCTCAGATATGCTGATGACACCACCCTTATGGCAGAAAGTGAGGAGGAGCTAAAAAGCCTCTTGATGAAAGTGAAGGAGGAGAGCGAAAAAGTTGGCTTAAAGCTCAACATTCAGAAAACGAAGATCATGGCATCCGGTCCCATCACTTCATGGGAAATAGATGGGGAAACAGTGGAAACAGTGTCAGACTTTATTTTTTTGGGCTCCAAAATCACTGCAGATGGTGACTGCAGCCATGAAATTAAAAGACGCTTACTCCTTGGAAGAAAAGTTATGACCAACCTGGATAGTATATTCAAAAGCAGAGACATTACTTTGCCGACTAAGGTCCGTCTAGTCAAGGCTATGGTTTTTCCTGTGGTCATGTATGGATGTGAGAGTTGGACTGTGAAGAAAGCTGAGCGCCGAAGAATCGATGCTTTTGAACTGTGGTGTTGGAGAAGACTCTTGAGAGTCCCTTGGACTGCAAGGAGATCCAACCAGTCCATTCTGAAGGAGATCAACCCTGGGATTTCTTTGGAAGGAATGATGCTAAAGCTGAAACTCCAGTACTTTGGCCACCTCATGCGAAGAGTTGACTCATTGGAAAAGACTCTGATGCTGGGAGGGATTGGGGGCAGAAGGAGAAGGGGACGACCGAGGATGAGATGGCTGGATGGCATCACGGACTCGATGGACGTGAGTCTGAGTGAACTCCGGGAGATGGTGATGGACAGGGAGGCCTGGCATGCTGCGATTCATGGGGTCGCAAAGAGTCGGACACGACTGAGCGACTGAACTGAACTGAACTGCTGCAACAGAAGCCCCAGTAAAGTCCTTGCGTGAATTTCTTGTCTGGCCTCTTATTTTTTCTTGAGTAAGGAAGGCCAGTACTTTGGCCAACTGATGTGAAGGGCTGACTCACTGGATAAGACCCTGATGAGGGCAGGAGATTGAGGGCAGGAGAAGGGAACACCAGAGGATGAGATGGTTGGATGGCGTCGCCAACTCAATGGATATGAGTTGGATGTGAGCAAACTGCAGGAGATAGTGAAGGATACAGAAGCCTGGCGTGCTGCAATCCATGGGGTTGAAGAATCGGACACGACTTAGGGACTGACCCACAAGGAAAGCCAAGAACCCTGGTCGGTGACTATAAGACAGGAGCACTTTTGGCCATGGGTTTCCTGATGGAAGAAGGCTGTCTGAAGTAGAAACTGTAACAAGGGAGAGAATGTTTGAGTCACTGAATTTAAACCTACCCTTGTTCTCTCCAGGCCTGAGTCAAAAAACACCTACTCTGTGCCAGGCCCAATTCTAAACATTTGACAAGAGTCAGCTCAGCAATCCAAGCACTCCAGGAGGGTACTGCCCTACTCCACCTTAGACATAAGATTCACCCAAGTCGCAGAGGGCAGGAGCTAGGATTTCAGCCTGGCAGTCGGGTTTCAGAGTTGGGCCCACATTTAGGTCCTTGTGCGGGACCAGCCTGTGGCGTGGGCTGTGGAGCAACATGCTGGCTCTACACGCTACACGCTAACAGCACAGCGTCCCTCAGGTGAGACGACTGAACGCGTCTCCACACGCAGCCAAGTGTCCTTGGGGGGAGGGACAAACTGCCCTAGTCAGAACCACTGCGGTCGCTCGGCTGCCCAGGAAGCCATTTTGAATCGCTCCGAGTCGCTGGACCCTGTGTCAGCCAAAAACTCAGACTCACCCAGCCTGCGTGTCACGTATGAACAGTCCAACGTCCCTCCAACCTGGGCCACCACCACGCGTTGCCCCCAGACCCTGTGCCGTCCAAGACCGCACGTCACCTACCAGTCTGTGTCTCCAAGGACCTGCTGTCGCCCCCGGCCCTGTCACTGAGGTCTGTGTAGCCCCTTTCCTGGTGGTGTCCGTGCCCCTCTGTCAACCCACCAGGGTCTCAGGGAGTCAGGGCCACAGAGCTCTTCACAAAGACAAGGCACGAAATACACGCGGAGTCGGGAGACCACCGCACAAGGCAAGGCGGGCAGAGGAGTCCCAGAAGCAGAGAGACTCACAGAGACAGGGCCGGAGAGAGGCCTGACCCCCGCGGGCCACAGCTCTTACGCTACACGGGTCACTGGAGACCTACCAAGGCCCGCCCCCGCTCGCCTCTGGATTAGACTTAGGGGTGCAGAGGCTCGAGTTCCGAGGGTAAGGAGCTTAGGCCCAGCGTGACAGCCCATCGCTTGCACAAGGCCTCTGGCTAGGTCACTGAGCCCTGAGCAGTCCCCACCTCGCACAGTCACTCCTCTACTCCTCCCATCAGGTACTCAGTTGACAAGGTCCTGTCCCTAATACGTCTCAGCCCAGAGGGCCAGAGGCAAGGGGTCAGCCCCTCCCTGCCTCCCTTCCTGCTCTGCCTCCAGAATGCCCGGAGAAGACGTTCACCAGCATCCAGAGTGCTGGAGTGGGGCGGGCCTGGACAGAGAGCCTGAATTTCCCGTTGGACTGTGTTGGCAAGGACCTGGCTGAGACCACAGAAACTTCTTTCCCTGAGTTGAGAGACATGGAGGGGAGCGGATGGTCCCTGCTGGTCTGGATCTCCCAGTCCTCAGGGCCCCTGAACATGACCACGATGAGAGGAACAGGCCTATGTTTTGAAGCAATAAAAGACTTTAAAGCAGCCCCACCCCACTCCCATCCTGTCTGGGCTGGTTGCTATGGTGATGGCCAGTTGCTCCAGAGGTGGCTGCTAGTCCTTGAAGTGGGAGTGGTGGGGGCTGTGGATCCTGAGCTGAAGAGGGCTGGGGTGAGAGGTCAGCACTGTCTGGGAACATTCCTGGCTGTGGCTGGGGTTTCTCTCCATGCTTGCTTCTCTCGGCTCACACTCCATCTCTACCCACTCCCTTCACCCTCCAGCCCCCACTTCTGCTGCTGCCTAAAAGGTGCCATCCTGGAGTCTGAACCCACCCAGATCTCAACTCTAGCAGTGAGGTTCTGGTGTGATAGTGGATCACAGGGCCCAGGTATACAGGATGCAGTGAGGAGCTCAAGCATGTTGCCCCTGGTAAGGGCTCAGAGAGTCCATTGCAGAGAATGTGGGGGTGAGGTAGGGGTGAAGGCTCGGCATAAAGCTTCTGGAAACAGTCCAGGCAAGACATCATCAGCAGGGCTCAGACATGCTCTCCACAAGGGGGGTCTCAGGGGCCAGGCCCCAAACATCCTTAGGGCTCAGGTGTGGATCTGTGCTTATTTCTCCCTTCAGTAGTAATTTATTACTAAGAACAATTGTTGAAGTACCAGAATTCAGCTGGGCAACTTTACGAATGTGGGAAATAAAGGGCTTTCCAAGTTATTTTCATTCCTAGAGGGTTCTCCTAAGCTTTCTGAGGTTGAGTTTTCTTACCTATGAAAGGAGAAGCATAGTTTCTAGCCTGTAGAATCATTGTGAGGATTAAATGAGAAAAGAAAGATAAAGTTAACACAGTCCTTAACAAATAATTGCTTTTTTAAAAGGGTGTTTAGAAACAGGAGGAACAGGACAAGAAGGATCGCCAGTAATTACAGAGCCCAGCCAGACGACTGGCCGATGTCAGTGCTCCTGGAGGCAGGAGCTCCTGAGGGATCAATTTTTCTTCTCATGAAGGAAGACCAGGCTGTACAGGGAGAAGGTGACAAGGTGAACATTCCACAAGGGAGAGACAATGCCACCAGGCACACCGTGAAAATGCTCAAAATCTATGACTTCTTTGCATTGTGATGGAAGCAGTGAAAGAAGATTATTCTCTAATAGTACATTAATAATGACATGAAGTCTCCTTTTAAAAAAATGAGATATAATTAACATATAACACTGTGTACATTCAAGAGGACCACATATTAATTTGATACATCTATATATTGCAAGGTGATAACCATTGTAGCATTAGCTAATGCCTCCATTGTTTTACATAATCATTATTATAGAGACAAATTAGACCTAGTTTCTTAGCAAGTTTTTCAACACAGTTTTGTCCTTTTTAAAGTAAAGCTCTAATTCAGTGGTTCTCAAACTTTTTCATCTTAGGAACCTTTACACTTAAAAGTAACTGAGGACCTTCACTGTATAGCACCTTAAAGATGTGTGGCTCAGATGGTGAAGAATCTGCCTGCAGTGGAAGAAACCCAGGTTCAGTCCCTGGGTCTGGAAGATCCCAGGGCATGGCAACTCACTTCAGTATTCTTGCCTGGAGAATCCCATGGACAGAGGAGCCCAGAGGGCTACAGTCAAAAAAGTTCACAAAAGTGTCAGACACGACTGAGCCACTAAATAACAACTATAGTCTTTTAGTTTGCTGTGGCCATTCCTCTGATACTACGCCAAAACTCATCGGATGCCATTTCTTAAATGTTAGCGACAGTGTGGAATCTGAAACTATATCAGAGAACTGATTATACTCTATTAAAATCCATTGGTCTGTCTTGCTTTTGAATGGTTCTTTTATCCATGCATGTTTCTGGAACTCATACCCTGGTCATTTGGAAAATATTGGTTCACTGAGTTAGTTATCAGATCTTCCAAATGTTGACACATCTCATATACACAATAACCAACAACCAATGAACCAGCAAAACAAAAATCCAAACAAACAAAAAAGCCTGTACATTCATTAATGTCATTACCAATCTCATCAAACTTGGGACACTTTCATACTCACGGTAGCAGGTGGAAGTTTTCCAAACTCTAATTTTCACTTGAAAGCTCTAATTGTATCAGTGGCCACAAACACCAATAGTTTTTTTCCCTTGAAGTGACAGGCTCACTTCATTCACTTGAGAAAATCATGCCAAAAACTCAAGTCAGAGTAACTGCTTTTGTCATGTGCTCTTTTAAGTGAAAGAAGCCAGTCGGTGAGAAAAGTGACTTTTGGCTCACAATTCAGTTGTTTTGAGTGCTTTTCCTGGAGATAACTATCAGACTTCTATATGCACACTTCCCCTTTGTCACACGAAATGTTGAAAAGATGTACTCGAGATTTAATAAAATTTATAATTTTGTTGCTTTATCAACAGCAAAATTGGCCTTTTCTTCTTTTTTGGTACTGAGCTGGCACAGTGACGGAAAAAAAGAGAGAGACTGAGCCTGCTGGTACGGTTGGGAGCCATGCCTTGATTCCTATTTGGGTGCCAGCAGTTCTACCCGCTGCTGCTCTGGGTCATCAGTGCAAATATCAACCAAGTGAAAATGGCAAAGAACAATTCGGTAGTATTATGAACACCATTTTTGCCTTGTAGATCCCCTGGCAGGATCTTGGAGACTCCCAGGGATCTGTGAACAAGACCTGGAGATTGAATAAGGGCTGACACTTGAATTCAAATGAAAGAATTAGAAAAGCTCTATTTACTTTTTCTTTTTTAAATGATTTTTTTAATGGAGTTATCACTCAAAGGTTCATAAAATGCTCCCACAAATATGCTATGAAGAAACTGAAAGCCAGTTCCATTGGCAGCACTATTTGCCTTACTTCCTACAAAAAAAGTGGGGGAGAGGGGAGGATTAAGAACTGCAAGGCCCAAGGGAGTGTATCAGGCATGTGGAGCCACCCATCAAGTGTGTCATGGTGAGCACACACAGTCCTGGGACCACAAAGGCAAGGGGTGATGGGAACTCGGGGCCCTCGGTCAGCTTACCCCACACAATCTTGCTAGCTAGCCACACACCCCTCCACAACAGTCACACACACACAAAGAGGTGCACTTTGCCACGGCTAATTATACACAATACAAACGACCAGTCTAACTATGGTTATACTCACACAATACAATCATGTAGCCATGCAAAACGTCTCCATAGTCAAACACCCAACCTCACTGTGCTCAAAACCAAGTCACACGATTTTGTATTCACAGCTGAAGAATTCCAATGAACGCACATCCAAGCATCGCTGCATTCCAATTATCAGTATGGCACATGAAACTTTGACTGGGTCACCACATGACCGTGGGGGTATATTGTTCACAGGGTGAGAGCATAGGTTTTGGAGATTGGCCAACCTGTGTTCAAGCTCAGGTTCTACCTCATTAGTTCTTTCACCTCGGGCAAACTATTTACCCTGCCTGAGCCTCAGTTCTAGAAGATGGGGATAGTTCCTACTTGGAAACATGATGTGAGGAAGGCATAAAGACAGCACTTTTTCTGGACAGATGTGCCCTAAGGATAGGCTGTACCTGCCATGGATGGATTTTGTCACCAGAGAGTACCAGGGCTCCAAGATGTCAGTGCAGGGTGCTGGAAGAAACTGCCAGGAAGCCCAGGATTCCTGGGGAGTCTGGAGGCAAGTGCAGACTGGGATGGGGTGGGTATGGGGCTGCAAAGATTCTGGAAATCCCTGCAAGGCTCAGGCCAGCTGGGAGCTGCTCCTGGGCCAGGTGGGCCCCTGAGAGGATCCTGGCCTTCCCTAGGAAGGAGGATGAGCACTTACTACGTACCAGGTCCTTAAGTGGAAGTCCTGGGATAAGAATGCAGGCAGCCATGGCTGTCTTGGGAACCCCTCCCAATCTCTGGAAAGCTTGGAGCAACTTGCAAATTTATTCCCTGGGAGGAGGAGCCTGAGAAGTCGGTGGGGTGGGCATGGGGATGAGAATGGGGTGGAGGGGTGGCAGGGGCAGGCAGGGCGGCTAGGGGAGCTGCTGGGAGAGGGGAGGGACTTGACTAGGTCTCCAAAGCTTCTGCACTCTCCAAACTTTCAGCAAACTCTTGGCCCCCACCTCCCGAAAACCAAAACACAAGTTCAGGAGTACCGACAAGCAGCACAGCGGGGCGGGCAGACTCGTGGCAGCAGAGAGCCTCAAGAGGCTGATGCAACTTTCCTTTTAAGAAAGCCACCTGGGCGCACCGCGGTGCGGACCCAGCTCGCCTGGGCCGGGGTTGCAGCAAGGGAAGGCGGGCTAAGGGAAGGGGGCGCTGAGGCCAGAGCCTCTCTCTATCCTGCCCTTGGTCTGGGTGTTTGGTGGCTCCACGGGGCTGAGCCTCAGGAAGAAAGAGCGAGAGAGAGCGATCGAGTGTGTGTGTGTGTGATCGTGGATGCATGAGAGCATCTGTGGATGAGTGTGGGTACACGCGTGGAGATGTCTGTCTCACCAGAAAGGTTTGGTAGGTGCTTGCGTCTGGGTGTCACCACTGTCATCAAGGAGTTGGCGGCAGGCAGAACGGCGGAGGCGAGGCGGGGAGGGGGGCGAGGTGGGGAGGCTGCTCCTGGAGGAAGGGAGCTGCGTGCGGTTGACTCTTTGACCCCCAGCGACCAGCACGTGGCAGTAACGGTAGCGCCGAACTAGAGCGTCCATTCGAGGCGCCAGCTGGGTCTGCGCGCTGGAGGCCTGCAGACGGCGGGAACCTCCAGCCGGCCTGCCTCCCTATCTGCCCGCCACTCGCCGGTCGGGTGCGGATTCCTGCGCGCCCAGAGGTCCTGGGAAGCCGTGCCAGGGAGTCTCGGTGCCCTCGGACTCTTTTCTGCGGCTCCGGCTTTGGGAAGTGTCAAGGCCGCGGTGTTCTCCGGAGGTTGCTCTCCCGGGAAGATTCCGCGTTCTCATCACCCAAACCGTCATTCCAGGTGCGCTTAGGGCGGCCCGGGCGGCCACAGGTGAGGGTAGGGGCCTAGCAGCGCGGGGCGCCCACCCCTAGCCGGTGCCCCGCACCCCGCAGACAATGGTCGACGGGAGCTGACCATAAGGCCGGCGCTGGACGGAGGGGACATTCCCGGATGGCCGGGAGGGGCCCAAGCCAGCCCGGGGGCGGGGACCTGGGCGCCCAGGTATTTTCGAAGGCAGGGGCCGGGGGCGAGGTTACCACCCCCACACCAGCTGAGAGGCCCACACTTGGCGGTTGATGACACCGCTGCTCCGGACACCTCGCACCCGGATTAAGACGAAGGCGCTGGCTTCGAGGAATAGGGGCTCGCCAGGCGGTGCTACAGCTTCGAAAGCAGCCTGGCCTTTTCCTGCGGTTCAGGGGCCTCTTCTCACCGGACCAGCCGCTTCTTAAAGGAGCCGCGCCCCCTTTCGGGTCAGTTCTCCGTAGGCCATGCCCCCTCGCTAGTCACTGTTAAAGGAGCCGCGTCCCAGTCTCTCTGACAGCTCTCAGAAGGCCTAGGTTTGTTTCTTTGCTGAAACAAGCTTGATGCTACAGCTGCAAGAAGATAAAGGTTGGGGGGCCAAAGAGTGGAGAAGGAGTGAAGGGCCTGAGAGGTTAAAGAACCCCCAAGTGAGGGAGTGTCAGAAGATTGGAGGATAGTGGGCGAGGGGGACTGGTTCTAGGAAGGGACTATTGGGCTACACTGGGATGCCCAAGTGTTTCCAAGCAACTCAAGAAAACGCCCCCCTTAACTCCGCCTACACTGTGACTGAGGCTCAGTGCCCAGCTCTGAGGATGCAGAAGAATCACACTTCTGCCCTGGGATCTCTCCAGCTGGTGGAGAAGGAAGATGTGGACACAAGTAACCATGCCACAGTGGCTGCGTGTGGGGAACGTGTTGATCAGATGTACACTGCGTGCATTGGGTGTAACCGGGGGCACAGTGGAAAGACTGACTGCAAAGGCAAGAGAAAGGAAGGCTTCTTGGTGGTAATGGCTTTGGAACAGGTTTTGAAGATGGCTGGGGTATATACAGAAGGAAATGGGGACAAGGGTGCTCAAGGAAGAGGGAATTGCCTAAGCCATGGAATGAAGGCAAGAACCCTCTGGGGATGCTGGATAGTTCCACATGGCTGGCAGGTGTCATAAGTGGCTGTAGGTAGCTGATTTTGGCTCTAGGCAGAACTAAGGGCCCCTTCCCCACTCCCACAGCCTCTCCACTCCCTCCATCACAGTGAATGGGAAATTATGCTTCCTCTTCTATCTTTCTCCTAATCTGTGAGGTTCTTGAAGGCAGGGAAAGAAACCTTGTCACCTTTCCATCCCCAGTAAGGACTTCAAGTCTTGGCCCAGATGGACCCTTAAAATCGATAGAGCTGACAGTCCTGTCTGGGGGAGAGGAAGACTGAGCAGTGAGACAGTAAAGATGGACCAGGTCCTATGACTATCCTCTCCCTATCCTCCCTTGGGTGGCTCACAGGCAACTTGAACCCGGCTCACCCAACCTAACTCATCCCCTCCCCACTGCAAACCTGCAGCATCCCCAGCGTTTCTGTCTCTGGTCTCTGACACGGGCACTGGCTTCTTCCTATTATACCATTAGAAACCAGAGACCCCTCCTTATCCCTCACCCCCAAGTCCAATGCATCACCAAGTCCTACCAAACTTACCTTCTATATTTTTCTCAAATCTGTGCACCTCTCCCCACCCCATGATCACCTTCCTGAGCCAGGCCCCCTCTGGCCTGGCCTGGCCTGGCCTAGTCCTGATCCATTTCCTTTCTTCCCCTCTTCCCTCCCTCCAGTCCTTTTTCCATACTAATCTAGGTCGGCGTTTTCAAAATGCACACACCACCAATTGCTCCTCCTCTCAGTTACACCTCTGCTTTCAAGACTTTAGTGCCTGTCATTGGCCTCAGGATAAAGATCAAAACAAGGCCCCAAAGACCCTGACCCTGCTTTTGCCTCCACCTTCATCTTTGGGCACTTTCTCCCTCACTCTCTGCGCCCCAGGCTCCTGGTCTTTTTCTGTGTTATTTCATTTGCTTGAATCTCTCTTCCTCTTCTGTTGCCTAATCACCCCCCTCTCACTCTTAAACATCACTTCCTCAGGAAAGTCCTCTAACTCTCAGACAAGGCCAGGCCCCACTGGTGTAGACTCTTGTTACGGAGGATCTTTCACTTTCCCACCCTTCATCGTAGGCTCTGATTATATGTAGCTGAGTCACCTGTTTAACTGGTTTCTGTTTCCACCCAGCCTGTAAGCTTCAGGAGGCCAGAGACTGAAGAGTTCATGGCGCCCAGCACAGGCCTGGCCCAGAGCAAGCCCGAAATAAATATCTGTGGAATACGTGAATTGAACTGTGGTCCCAGCCCTAACTGCCTGATGAACGATGTAGGCCGTTTCCTGTTGGCTGTGGAAAACTATTGGAGGGATCAGGGTTTTAGGACTTTGGGACAATGAATGGATTGGAGGGGAGGAGAACGTGGAGGCCCTGTAGAGTCGAAACTTAAGCAGAAACTTCAAAAGGTACAAAGGAAGTATAATTAGCCCCATCTTCCAGATGGAGAAAGCAAGGGTCAGAGAGGTTCAGTAATTTGCTTGACGTCACATACCTAGTGAGTTGGCAGAGTCAGTTCCTCCTCCCAGGTCCCAGGGTCCAAGCTCTTCATCACAAGCCAACCTGACTCTGACCCTCATGGCACAGACAGCTTGTCAACAGTGGTCCATAAGTGGGTGAGGGGCAGGCCTGGTGCCTGGGTAATGTGGATGCCCAACCCCTATCAGAGGGCCTGACCTATCATAGGCTTTCAGGTGGTACTTTTTGAATGGATGGATGGGGCCAGCTAACAGAAACAGCAGAGGCAGGAGAAGTAGCAAAGCTTTGCTACTTCATTGTCCTGGGAGCAGCTGCCAAGCAGTCTTTTTTCCACCGAGAAAGAGAAGCACCTTGAACACAAGGGCCATATTGCATTACTCAGGGATATCACCCTGTAACCCAAGTTCCAGGACAGAGTGTCCTCAGTTTACTCATCTGACCAGGAGGCATGATGTCCAAGCCATGAGGTGGCTGTGCTTCATTACTGTCATCATTGTCATTATTCTTTGTTAGCGAAAGAGTGACAGCTTTGAAGACAATAAGTCTAGAGTTTATAGCTTGGAAGGAGGGATGTGGTGAGTGAGAAGAAGGGTATGATCACATTGCCTCTTCTCCTGACTGTCCCCAGAAGACCAAAGCCATGAGCAGGGATGTCTCTAGAGAGGCACGAAACCTGGCCTGGGTGACTAAGCGAAGGGAAACAGCCACAAGTCAGAGCCTTGCCTGGCGCTGAGGAGGTTATGCAGGACACCTGGTGGCCAGGGCAAAGGCCAAAGGGAAGATTTGATTTAGGTTATACCTGAATGTCTAGTGGTTTTCCCAGTTTCTTTAAGTCTGAATTTGGCAATGAGGAGTTCATGATCCCAGCCACAGTCAGCTCCTGGTCTTGTTTTTACTGACTCTATAGAGTTTCTCCATCTTTGGCTGCAAAGAATATAATCAATTTGATTTCATTGTTGGCCATCTGGTGATGTCCATGTGTAGAGTCTTGTGTTATTGGAAGAGGGTGTTTGCTATGACCAGTGCATTCTCTTGGCAAAACTCTACTAGCCTTTGCCCTGCTTCATTCTATACTCCAAGACCAAATTTGCCTGTTACTCCAGATGTTTCTTGACTTCCTACATTTGCATTCTGTTCCTGTATAATCTAAAGGACAAGTTTTTTGGTTATTAGTTCTAGAAGGTCTCATAGGTCTTCATAGAACTGTTCAGCTTCAGCTTCTTCAGCGTTACTGGTTGAGGCATAGGCTTGGATCACTGTGATATTGAATGGTTTGCCTTGGAAGTGAACAGAGATCATTCTGTTGTTTTTGAGATTGCATCCAAGTACTGCATTTCAGACTCTTGTTGACTGTCATGGCTACTCCATTTCTTCTAAGGGATTCCTGCCCACAGTAGGAGATATAATTGTCATCTGAGTTAAATTCACCCATTCCAGTCCATTTTAGTTGGGTGATTCCTAGAATGTCCATGTTCACTCTGCCATCTCCTGGGTGAACATGGTTTGACCACTTGCCACTTGCCTTGATTCATGGACCTAGCATTCCAGGTTCCTATGCAATATTGTTCTTTACAGCATCGAACCTTGCTTCTATCACCAGTCACATTCACAACCGGGTGTTGTTTTTGCTTTGGCCCCATCCCTTCATTCTTTCTAGAGTTATTTCTCCACTGATCTCCAGGAGCACATTGGGTACCTACCGACCTGGGGAGTTCATCTTTCAGTGTCCTATCTTGTTGCCTTTTCATACGGTTCATAGGGTTCTCAAGATAAGAATACTGAAGTGGTTTGCCATTCCCTTCTTCAGTGGACCACATTCTGGTTTGTGATATTGTACAGGAGACAGGGATTGAGACCATCCCCATGAAAAAGAAATGCAAAAAAACCCCAAAACAAACAAAAACCAAAATGGCTGTCAGAGGAGCTCATACAAATAGCTGTGAAAAGAAGAGAAATGAAAAGCAAAGGAGAAAAGGAAAGATATACCCATTTGACTGCAGAGTTCCAAAGAATAGCAAGGAGAGATAAGGAAGCCTTCCTCAGTGATCAATGCAAAGAAATAAAGAAAAATAATAGAATGGGAAAGATTAGAGATCTCTTCAAGAAAATTAGAGTAGAGTTACCAAGGGAATATTTTATGCAAAGATGGGCTCCATATAGGACAGAAATGGTATGGACCTAACAGAAACAAGATATTAAGAAGAGGTGGCAAGAATACACAGAAAAACTGTACAAAAAATATCTTCATGACCCACATAATCATGATGATGTGATCACTCACCTAGAGCCAGACATCCTGGAATATGAAGTCAAGTGGGCCTTAGGAAGGGTCACTACGCACAAAGATAGTGGAGCTGATGGAATTCCAGTTGAGCTCTTTCAAATCCTAAAAGATGATGCTGTGAAAGTGCTGCACTCAATATGGCAGCAAAATTGGAAAACTCAGCAGTGGCCACAGGACTGGAAAAGGTCAGTTTTCATTCCAATCCCAAAGAAGGGCAATGCGAAAGAATGCTCAAACTACCACACAATTACACTCATCTCACACTCTGGTCAAGTAATGCTCAAAATTCTCCAAGCCAGGCTTCAGCAATATGTGAACCGTGAACGTCTAGATGTTCAAGCTGGATTTAGAAAAGGCAGAGGAATCAGAGATCAAATTGCCAACATTCTCTGGATCATTGAAAGAGGAAGAGAGCTCCAGAAAAACATCTATTTCTGCTTTTTTTGACTATGCCAAAGCCTTCGACTGTGTGGATCACAATAAACTGTGGAAAATTCTTAAAGAGATGGAAATACCAGACCACCTGACCTGCCTCTTGAGAAACCTGTATGCAGGTCAGGAAGCAACAGTTAGAATTGGACATGGAACAACAGACTGGTTCCAAATAGGAAAAAGACTATGTCAAGGCTGTATATTATCACACTGCTTATTTAATATATATGCAGAGTACATCATTAGAAACGCTGGGCTGGATGAAGCACAAGCTGGAATCAAGGTTCCTGGGAGAAATATCAATAACCTGAGATATGCAGATGACATCACCCTTTTGGCAGAAAGCAAAGAACTGAAGAGCCTCTTGATGAACGTGAAAGAGGAGAGTGAAAAAGCTGGCTTAAAGCTCAACATTCAGAAAACTAAGAACATGGCATCTGGTCCCAACACCTCATGGCAAATAAATAAGGAACAGTTGCAACAGTGACAGACTTTATCTTGGGGCCTCCAAAATCACTGCAGATGGTACCTGCAACCATGAAATTAAAAGATACTTCTTTGCTTCTTGGAAGAAAAGTTACGACCAACATATTAGACAGCATATTAAAAAGCAGAGACAGTATTTTACCAACAAAGGTACATCTAGTCAAGGCTATGGTTTTTCCAGTAGTTATGTATGGATGTGAGAGTTGGACTATAAAAAAAGCTGAGCGCTGAAGAATTGATGGTTTTGAATTGTGGTGTTGGAGAAGACACTGGAGAATTCCTTTGACTGCAAGGAGATCCAACCAGTCCACCCTAAAGGAAATCAGTCCTGAATATTCATTGGAAGGACTGATGCTGAAGCTGGAACTCCAATACTTTGGCCACCTGATGCGAAGGGCTGACTCATCTGAAAAGACTCATGCTGGGAAAGATTGAGGGCAGGCTGAGCAGGGCACAGAGGGGTTGATAAAACACATCCAACCCCTCAGGGAACTGCCCAACCCACAGTTGACAGACATAAGCAAATATGTCTGGAGTAAGTTTATAGGAACACTGGTACCACAAAACACAAAAAAGGAAGCAATTTGTTCATTCTGAAGTGGAGCGGGGGCCGTGTCAGGGAAAGCAACAGAGAAGTGACACTGAAGCCGGGTCACAGAGGGTTCGTAGAACTTCGCCTGGGGAGCAGGAGGGAAGGTGTTCGGCAGGGGCCCACCTGAGCAAGGGCATGGAGGCATGCTGCACATGCTGTGTTTGCTGTGAGATTCTAGTCCAAGTCAGTGTAACGCCAGATGCCTGGAGCCCAGGCTGAGCAGCATCAGGATAGGAAAGGCCCATCCTGGCCACCTGGCTGGGGTGAGGTAGGGGAGCATGGGCTGATCCAAGCCGACTCCCCTTTAGAGGAAAGGTCGAGGCTGTTCACACAGACGATGGAGGAATCGGACCCTGTCCCAGTTCTGTGTTCATTTTTTATTTTTATTTTTTTTAATAGAATTGGGCATCTGGAGAATCAAAAATAAACCTTTCCCATTGGGACAGGAAGCCTGGAGACCAAGGGTCTCAAGGGAAGGGTTGAGAGAAGAGTGAGGTAGGAACCGGATTGAGGGTCATCCAGAAAGGAACAGGATGGGAGGGAAGAGCGGCAGGTGGTCTGGGCCCTGCGCTAGCTGTTCTGGAGAGCCACACATGTCCTGCCCTGCCCTCGCCTCATTCTCTGCTCTCTCCACAGCTCTGGAGGCCTGTACTCTGAAAGGTGCTAGAAAGAAAGCCTGTGAGTGTGGTCCGGACTCCAGAGCCCCTAACCCACCACCACCATGGTAGGGAAAGGTGCCAAAGGGATGCTGGTGAGTACAGGGAGCAGACTGCCTCGAGGGTGTGGGGGTGGGGGTCATGAGCACCGGCCATCCCTTCTGGGGCCTGCTGTCAGCTGCTGACCCCCGACAGGAGGGCCGAGGAGGCTCCATGGGGCCCAAGTCTGGCACTGCCAGGACTCCTGAGTGCTAGGGCTATCTCAGGCTCAGGCAGGCAGCCCCTCACCCAGAAGGTTAGATGCTAGTGTGGTTTGGAGCCCACAGCAGGCAGATTCTGCTAGAGCCCGAAAGTCATGCTGGGAGGCAGGAAGCACACTCCCCACCCTCATCACAAGATACCCTGGAGAGCAGGCTGCAGTCGATCCTGCCGGGAGGGCTGCCCTGGGGCTGACACCCTGACATCCTCATCCTGCGCCCTGCCTGCTGTGGGGGGCTTTCAGTAGGGGCTCATCAAGGAGTCCTCAGAGACTGATTTTTCTCTTCTTCNAGCACACTCCCCACCCTCATCACAAGATACCCTGGAGAGCAGGCTGCAGTCGATCCTGCCGGGAGGGCTGCCCTGGGGCTGACACCCTGACATCCTCATCCTGCGCCCTGCCTGCTGTGGGGGGCTTTCAGTAGGGGCTCATCAAGGAGTCCTCAGAGACTGATTTTTCTCTTCTTCCACTCGAAAAATAGCATAGAACATTTCATGTTGAATACTCTTGTGAGGTCTTTCAGGAAACATCCCTCTCCCCTTTCCCCAAGACACGGCTCTTCACTGCCCACTGCCTCAGAGCACAGGAGAGATGGTGCGAAGCAGAGGGCAAAAGCAGGGCCAGCTCATGGATGGATGGCTCATGAATGGACGGAGCTGGCCAGCTCTGGAATCAGAAGACAGGAAAATACCCCCAAGGGTGGTAGTTGTCTTCCTTCTCTGGGGAAATTGCCTCAGGAACCAGTGAGACTGGGCAGCTGCCCGGAGGAATCCAGTGGCTAAGCATGGCCCTTCCCTTGGCTCCTCCCTTCCCCACAGGGATTCTCCTGTTGCTGTTCTCATTCAGTAAAAGTCTGATTGACCCAGGATCTCTTGCTGAGCCCTCTCCAAACAAGCCCTGTCTCTCACCAGGGATTTCTGGGACACTTAAGTCCTTGGTCCAGAGAAATGCTGTTGGCAGGGAGCCAAACAGTTGGGCTCCAGGCTGAGGACCCTCTCTCCTGCCTGGTTCTGAACTTCCAGCATCCAGTCCCTCTGGCCTGCTCGGGTCTGGCCCACTCCTGATTGGAACAAGTCTGAATGAATTAGGCTTCTCAAAGTATTCCTGAGCCATCCTGAGCTCGTGAGTGCTCAGATGTGGGCAGAGACAGAGGTTTCCAGACCCGCACACCACCCCAGGGGTGGTGCCATGATAGGATCAAGACTGGCTTCCTTCTTGCCCGAAGTGTTGGAATTGCCATGGGCCTGTAGCAGAAAGTGGAGTGCGGCTCTGCTCCTCCCTCCATTTAGATCTGAGTCCTGGGAAACTTAAGAAACCCTCTGAGGACTCGCTGTCTGCTCTGCTTTCTCTGGAGTGGCCCTGAAAGGACTGGGGCGGGCAGGCAGAGGTGATGTGGGGCCCATGTGGGCAGCACAGACAGCCTGAATCCCAGAACCCCTAAGAGGAGTACCATCCGTCTTTGCTAACCTGGGGAGCTGTACCTGGAGTTCATTAGCTGCCCGTGGTCCCCTAAGGGCAGATCATGAAGGATGCTCCTTCTCTAGAGGCCACAGTGGGGCAGAACAGAGGGAGCTGAGGGCCATGCGTGTAAACCAGGGGCACTTGGACCCTCCAGGTGTGTGACCTCTGTCGCCATGTTTGTCCTGGTATCGGGAGCAGGCAGCTGGCCCTGGCCACGAGGTCCTCACTTCCATCTCCCTTTGCCCCAAGCTTGGGTGTGAAGACATGGGCCCCCTGGGGCTCATCAGTGTCTACCAAGTGTCACCCTTGGAGCCTCTGCTGGGCTCTCCATGCGGCAGGTGCCCCATGGAGAGCAAGCCACTTCCCAGCCTGTGCCCAGGCCCACTGCCTGCCGCACGTGTTCGTCCCCCCACTCCCAGCCCAGATGGTCTCTGCCAGGCCAGCTCAGCTGCCTTCCTCACACTTCAGCAGCTCCTAGGACAGGGCTAGGCCATCCCAACAGCTGGGATGCTTGGCGGCCCCAGGGGTGGTGCAGGGGTATTTCCTTTCATGATGACCTAGTGCCTCTATTTATACACATGTAGGGGCAGGTTTCCTGAGGCTCAGAGGACAGGGAGCTGGCAGAGAGGAGCCCGGGACAGGAGAGCCCCCTGCTGCTGCTAAGTTGCTTCAGTCGTGTCTGACTCTGTGCGACCCCATAGAGAGCAGCCCACTAGGCTCCTCTGTCCCTAGGATTCTCCAGGCAAGAATACTGGAGTGGGTTGCCTTTTCCTTCTCCAATGCATGCATGCATGCTAAGTCACTTCAGTCGTGTCTGATTCTGTTCAACCCCATGGACAGCAGACCACTGGGCTCCTCTGACCATGGGATATTCTAGGTAAGAATACTGGAGTGGGTTGCCTTTTCCTTCTCCAAGAACCCCACTGGGTCAGCTTTAACCCCACAGTCTCACAAGAAGTCCAACTCAGTCCCCTCCCCTGTGCCTGCTCCCCACTTGTATAGCATCTTGGGCAGATAGGCCTTGGTGAGTCTTACTGGTCTCTCCCCACATCTCTGCTGCATTGGGTGCTTCTGCTACTGGGAAGCCTCATGATGAATAGAGCAGAGTCACCCAGGCTAGGGCTCCAGGTGCTGGAGCATCTAAATTGTCCTAGAAGGCTTTGAAAGCACCACAGACCGCCTGGGGCTGTCCCACCCTGACCTGTTCTATACTTCTTGTCTGCAGTAGCCATCACAGAGCCTGGTGCACAGTGGATGCTCACTCAGCCCGGGTCCTGGCATGTGGCAGGTGCTCAACCAGTAGGACGTGGCACACATTGGGCACTCACCTAGCACAGTGCCAGGCGCACAGTGCATGCTCACCCTGCTCAGGGCTGACCATATCCTGGGTCCTCACCTGGCCCAGAATTTGGTATACATGGGGTACTCATCTAGTGCAGGACCCAGCAAACCACCAGGGCTCCCTGGCATGGGGCTGGCACACAGCGGGTACTCTTCCAGCACTGGACTTGGGACACACTGGGTGCTGTCCTAGTGTGGTTTGACACATAGTAGGTCTTCTCCTATCTTAGGCACCAACATGCAGTGGGCACTCTCCTTATATGACAAGGACTAGCACAGAAGAGGTGCTGTCCTAGCCCGGCCAGCCTGCACAATGACTGGGTGATCCTAGATTCACAACTACAGCCTCCCCAGTGAAATGGACAATATCTAGATCCAGAGGAAAAGGCCCAAGCTCCTCAGGCTTCCTCTCTGGACCTAGGATCTACCCTCCATTCCACTTGGCCTCCCACCCCACCCTGGCCCTCCTGGAGCCCACCGGCTCAGCTCTGTGGCCTCCCCTCCCCTCACACAGCTTCCCGGCAGCCCCACCACCCCAGCAGTTGCAGTCCTGCCTTCCGTCGGAGTCACAGGTTGCAAACAAAGCCCCTCGACTCTTTGGCCCTCTGAAGGAATGCCCACTCTTATTAAGAAAAGTCAGAGGCGGGCTTGGGGGAGCCGGCCTCCCTGAGTGGGGCTAGAGCAGCTGGATCCCACTAATGAGGCCTCATTACGGCCAGGACCCAGCAGGGCTGCTGCCGTCTGCTGTCCCCATATGGCCAGAGCCAGAGAAAGCTATCCAGCCAGGGCTGCCTGCTCTAGGCACCCGGCCCAGGCCAGGGCAGCCAAAGGCCAGAGCCCACCCTGGGTGGAAGTGAGCATTTGGGCATCATGGGTAACTGGGCCTTCCTGGGGCTGGTGGCCCAGCCAGGGGCTTGGCCCTCAGTCTGGACTCGCAGGAAGTCCGCAGAAGTCAGCAGAACGTGTCTCTGGACCCGGTTGCATGAGGCTGGACTGGAAGCAGCTCAGTCGCTAGGGTCTGAGGCCATTCTCTTGGGAGACTTGCTTGAGCCAAGATCACTCCCCATCTTCTCTCCCAAAATGAGCATAGTAGCATATCCACCTCGAGGGGCTGTTGGGAGAATTAAATGAGTTAATTTATATTAATATGAAGTGTTTAGGACAGCATCTGGCTCACAGTAAGCACTTCATATATATTATATATTACTATTATTTATAATGCTTACTAGCTTCAAAGATGGGTAGATATGATCCCCATTTTAGAGATAAAGAAACTAAGACCGGACAAGTAAAGCAACTTGCCTAAGGAGATACAGAGAGGGAGATCCACCAGCGCTGGGGTGTGAGCCCAGGCCTGTCTGACTCTAAAGACTTTGCCCTTTAAAAATAATGGTGTTGGGACTTCCCTGGTAGTCCAGTGGCTAGGAACCCATCTTGCAGTGCAGGGCGCATGGGTTTGATGCCGCTGGTCAGAGAACTAAGACCCCACATGCCGCGGAGCAGCTAAGCTCTGGCACCGCAACTGCCGAGCCTGTGCACCACAACCCAGGAGCCCATGGGCCGCACTTAGACCCAGACAGCCCAGTGAATATTTAAAAAATAGTAACGAAATAGGTTAAAATAGTTGCATCCTGCCATGTTCCCACTGGCGTCAGCACACTTACCAAACTCACAGGGAAGCTGTCCTTTACATCAGAATTCATGCTTGATCTTAGGTGACTAAGATCCTACTTTGTACTAAACCCTTTGCACACCCATCAGTTTCTAAAAACTGGAAGTTGTGTCCTCCCAATGACAGAACACTCGCGCCCACCTTCCTGGTCACTGGTTTCTGGTGTCCCAGCACCCACTGGAGACTGACCAGTGAGTGTGGCCTCAGAGAAGAGGGATTGAGGGTCTGAGTGACAGTCTACCCAGACCACTCAGCACACTCTTCCAGAGGGGCCGCCTCAGGTCCTAGGTGACGCAGTGCTAATCCTCAAGAGTCGTTGTTCTGCAGCTGCCCTCTTGGCTGATGCTATCTTTCTTCAGACAGGTGACAGAGCAGTTCACCAGGCCACAACTCTTTTGCACAGTCAGTCACATTCTTCTTTGAGGACACACTCTACCATCTTGGCTGGCTGGAGATCCCCAAGTCCTGGGGGGATTGCTCCAGGGCCCATCACTCCTCAGCCCACAGCACTCTGCGAAGTCTGAGATGCACCCGTTGGGGTCAGCACACTTACCAAACTCACAGGGAAGCTGCCTTTTACCTCAGAATTCATGCCTGATCTTAGGTTACTGAGATCCTACTTTGTACCAGACCCTTTGCCCACCCATCAGTTTCCAGAAACTGGAAGCTATGTCTCCCCAGCACCAGAACACTCGAGCCCACCTTCCTGGTCAGTGGTTTGTGGTGTCTCCACACTCACTGGAGACTCACCAGTGAGTGCGGCCTCAGAGAAGGGATGGAGGGTCTGAGTGACGTTCTGCCCAGACCACTCAGCACCCTCTTCCAGAGGGGACTGCCTCAGGTTCTAGGTGACGCAGTGCTAATCCTCAAGGATCCATGTTCTGCAGCCACCCTCTTGGCTAATGCCATCTTTCTTCAGGCAGGTGACAGAGCAGTTCACCAGGCCACAGCTCTTTTGCAGAGTGAGTCACATTCTTCTGTGAGGACACACTCTCCCATCTTGGCTGACTGGGGATCCCCAAGTCCTGGGGGGATTGCTCCAGGGCCCATCACTCCTCAGCCCACAGCACTCTACGAAGTCCAAGATGCTCTGGTAGTGCCCTGTGGCTATGTCCCCTTCTCCCTGCCCCTTCACCATCTCTAGTGCCCAGTGGTACCCAGCCTCGTTACCAGGAGCTCACCAAGTGCCAGGCCTGTGTGCCCAGAAGCCTCTGGGCCCCAGACCCCACTCTAGGACGCGAATGAGCCGCCTTCTCTCTCTCCTCTGCGCCCGCTCTGCCTCACCCTGTGGTTGTGAGTGTGTGTATGTGTTTTTTGTTCCAATAACTTGCTGGGAACAAGGGAGAAACACAACAAGCCCCACGCCTCACTCTAGCTGTGGAGCATCCGCGCTGGGCTGCATGGGGACTGGCCGGAGGGGGAGGGCCAGGGGAGGGGGTAGGCAGAGCTTCGGGAGGAGATGAGGTGAAAGTAATTGATGCTGCCCAGCCGGCAGTGGAAGAGGCAGGGGATGCGTCAGTGTCGCCGGGAGCTGGCAGAGGTGTGAATGAGCGGAGGAGACACGCGCACTCCGCTCCAAGTGCTCACCCCGGGATGGCGGCGGCTCAGGGACCTGTGGCCCCCTCCTCCCCAGAACAGGTCAGTCACCTTCCAGGAGGTTGAGCCCGCTCTCTGGTGCCAGGCAGACTGGGAGGCAGGACTGGGGGTGGGGAGAGGGGCTGAGTGGTCTGTGCCAGGGAGGGGCAGGCGCAGCCAGCCAGAGAGACAGACACCAGCAAAAGTGACAGAGAAAGTTGCGGCTGCAAAGGCGCAGGAAGAGTTAGCTGTGCGGCGGGGGCGCGGGGGAGAACGGGGGTGAGGGCCCCCAGCCCACGGACCTGCTGAGAATCTGCCCTGTGTATCAAAGCTGCATTGTCCCAGCTCCCGGGGAGACGGGCCGGAGGTGCCCAGGAATTGTACTAATCAATACAGCCCCATTGTCTGTGCCACGGCGGTTACTCCTATGGGGAGAGTGGGTGAGGGGGCAGGGGGACTTGGTACAGGGGCTGCGTGGTGAGGATGGGGGAAGGGGG
>SJYX01008470.1:401704-418164 GCA_006410675.1 Oreotragus oreotragus | reverse complement strand
TGTGAAAGTTGGACTGTGAAGAAAGCTGAGCACTGAAGAATCGATGCTTTTGAACTGTGGTGTTGGAGAAGACTCTTGAGAGTCCCTTGGACTGCAAGGAGATCCAACCAATCCATTCTGAAGGAGATCAACCCTGGGATTTCTTTGGAAGGACTGATGCTAAAGCTGAAACTCCAGTACTTTGGCCACCTCATGAGAAGAGTTGACTCATTGGAAAAGACTCTGATGCTGGGAGGGATTGGGGGCGGGAGGAGAAGGGAACGACCGAGGATGAGATGGCTAGATGGCATCACGGACTAGATGGACGTGAGTCTGAGTGAACTCCGGGAGATGGTGATGGACAGGGAGGCCTGGCGTGCTGCGATTCATGGGGTCGCAAAGAGTCGGACATGACTGAGCGACTGAACTGAACTGAACTGAACTGAATGTACATTAATGTGTGTGTGTGTATATATATATATGCAAAATCTAGAAAAATAGTACAGATAAACCGCATTTGCAAGGCAGGAATAGAACTGTAGATGCAGAGAACAGACTTGTTGACACAGGAAAGGGAAGAAGAGGGTGGGACAAATTGAGAGAGTGGCATCGACATATATATATACTCCCATGTGTAAATAGCTAGTAGGAAGTTGCTGTATAAGACACGTAGATCAGCCGGTTCCTCTGTGATGACCTAGATGCATGGGGTTGGGTGGGGGAGATGTCCAAGAGGGAGGGCATATACGTATATATATATATGTATGTGTATATATATATATATATCTGATTCATGGTTGTTGTACAGCAGAAACTAACTCAACATTGTAAAGCAATTATACTCTAATTTAAATTAATAAGTAAAAGAAAAAGTCTTCCTTATTTAGAATCCAACAGTATTAGGGATCCTATTTTCTGTCTGGATCACTGGGCTGTGACAGAGGTTTATGGAATAAATGTTACTATAATTATACAGAGACCTTGGAGGTGAAAATAAGGAAGCAAGAAAAGACTGGGTCTGTTTTCATCAATGTGTTATGTCCACTCTGAGGATGTCTCAATATATATCCATGGGAAATGTGAGCTCCGAGAAGATGACAAGTTTTAATTGTAAAAGCCCATGTTGGTGGTGCAGTCAAGAGAGACAGCAATGAGGAACTGCCCAAAATAAGTGAAACGTCATGTAAATTGATCTGAAAATTACTGACAGTTATACTCTCTCCAATGAAATGATTCATGCTGATTTGAGGAAGTATTTCTTGCCTCTATTAACAGCCTTAATGTTCGGAGCATTGGGAAAGCCATGGAAGCTGAAGAAGCCGGCAGGTCTTACAAATTTTCTGCTCCCAGGAAGGGCGTACCTGCTCTGCACAGATCTTTAAGGGCTTTAGTTTGCCACAGGGAATGAGATTCTGTAGAGCGATAGCCAGGTGTTCTCTTTTCACCCTTCCTTCACTTCTTGGCATCTAGCATGACATGAAATGTCTCACTGGTGAGCTCAAGTTCTAGAGATAAATGCATGACTTTACATCCATTTATTTTCTTCAGTGAAGTCAGTAGCTTATTGGAAGGTTGTATTCACTGTTTGATCTACTCTGCTTTTTATTTATTTATATATTTATTTTTGGCTTTCTTTATCAATGTTACTTATTCATTTTAAAATTTTTATTGGAGTACATGCATGTGTGCTAAGCTGTGTCTGACTCTTTGTGACTCTATGGACTGTCTCCCGCAAGACTCCTCTGTCCATGGGATTTCCAGGGCAAGAATACTGGAGAGGGTTGCCATTTCCTTCTCCAGGGGATCTTCCTGACCCAGAGATCAAAGCCAAATCTCTTCTGTCTCCTGCATTGGCAGGCAGGCTCTTTACTACTAGAGCCAGGTTATTTATTTTAAATGTTTTATTGGAGCATACTTGATTTTCAAGTTTGTGTTAGTTTCAGGTGTACAGCGAAGTGAATCAGTTACACACACACACACATATAGCTATTTTTTCAGATTATTTCCCCATATAAGTTATTACAGAATATTGAGTAAAGTTACCTGTGCTCTATAGTATGGGTCCTTAATGAGTTTGAATGTGATTTTGTGCTTGTATTTGTGAGTGTGTGTGTGTGCATGTATAGTGATACATGTAACAAAGGTGTCTTTGTGTTTTTAACTTCTCTGCAGTAGTGATTATCCACTTAGCATATTCTGCTTTTTTTTTTTTAAACTAGCTCAGCCTAGGACACCAGACTAAGAGAAAAAGAAGAAGCGAGATGTTTCACTCCCTCCCTTTTCAAAACATCTGCTTAAGATTTACAAAAGAGTGAATTATAGTGTTTCACTCCTAGTTCATCACTCACCTTGAATAAATCACCTCTCTCTGAATCTTAGTTTTTCCACCTGTATATGGGGAATCACATTTACACACGAATCCAGTTGGGCAGAAGTCTGCAAATAGAAAGCAACCAGAAAGCAGAATTTGTAATCTTTTTATTTTTATACTGTATTTGATTTATTCTAGGAATTTTGGTAATCATCCTCTTAAATCATTTCTAAAACTGTCAGTAATTTGCATCGTGGTTGGGCCAGGAGATCGCAAAATTGAATATTCATATCAGTGCAAATCATTTCAGTACAATTCCACTATAAACCTGGAGGAAATGAACTTTAATTTAAATTTTCATCAGCACAGATACTAAGTAGCTGCCTTGGCTCATTTGCGGAAGAGGCACCTACTATACCGCATTCCAATTTATAGTCTGAAATATATTTAACACCTACTGCAAAATATTTCCTAATGTCCTCCTAAAGGTCCTTTTATATGATTTATAGTGGTTTTTCTAGAAAATCATACAATCAATTTTAATGAGTATTTATTAAATTTCTGTTCTGTGTCCAGCACTGGGTTTGTAACTGAAGATGCTACTAAAGAAACATGAGAAAAATCTCTGATGACCAAGAGCTCAAAAACCATTTGTGCTGATTTTCTGACTCCAGCCAGATTGAATTTTATGGTATCTGTGTCGTTGACCTCTTAGGAAAAAAAAAGCATACCATGTACTGGAGTAGCTGGAGAAATCTTTGAAGGTGATGGGCTGAGCTGGTTAAGTGATGATAGAAACATTTGGAGGGATCCCGTAAGTAGCACGTAAGATTGTGCAGGCTGCTTAACTCTTGGGAGTATCATTCACATAGACTACAAAGTAAATAACATTTAGCAGAGTTGTGCAGTGTCCAAAGTGCCAAGGATACAAGAGCATAACTTAATGGGAAGTAGAGGCAGAATAGAGTCTGAGCTGTGGGTTTCTATGAATCACACATAAGATATTTCACAGCTATGAGACCTTGTTAAAATTGTCTTCTCTAAACCTCCATTTCCCCACAATTAAAATCAGGTTTGTAAAATAGTTCCTTACGCACATGTGAGGATGGAAAAAGATAAGGATGGTTAAATGTTCAGTACACTCCTGGTCACTGAAGTACATTTTAGTTTTTGCTACTGCTTTTATTTTTAATTAAGAGCTTGGGAGAGACTCTGCAGCCTTTTAGCTATTCAAGTTATTCAGGAAACTTTGAATGTGGAGTGAGTGTGCATGTGTGTCTGGGTGGGGTGAGGGTGGTGTAGCATCTTTCTCACTGAAGATTTAAAAGGGCAAATGATCACCTTTGGACATGGGAGCAATCTTGAAAAGAAAGGCTGCATTTCTATAATCATATAATCAATTTCCTGCTTTTTGATAGATTACTCAAAATCTGCTGATAAGAAAATGCCTAGGCTGGTCCTATTTTGCTGTTTATTTGGAGCGTAAACAGACATTGGTATCAGCACTTCACATGTTTATAATGCTGGATTTTGCCAGGAAGAGTAATGCAGTGAGAGATGATTATTTCTGAAAAAAGAAGCATTGAAGAGCAAGATCTCTTAACCTAGTGTGCCCCTGCCGGAAATGCACCTGCTGATGGGAAAGACACACAAATGCCTGCACCTTATATCTTTTGTTTTGAAGAAGGATTGTGTGTGTGTGTGTGTGTGTGTGTGTGTGTGCATACCCATGTGTGTTGGGGAAAGGATTAGGGAGATTGGGGATACAGAGATTTTTATAGATATGGAGAATTTTACAGATTCGATACAAGGATATATGGCCTTAACTCCAGTTTCCTATTTTCTTAAGAGGAGCTAAATACATAGTTTTACTAGTCTATAAGTGATTTTAGTCAAAAAGTATAGGCATACAATAAAAATCTGGAAAATAGGATTATGGTGGTTTCTTCCTTCTTAACATTATTATTTCATTTCCTCTTGGTCTATTTTCCATGCATCTTTTTTTTTTTTTCCCGCAGTGCTTTCACCATAGTGTATATATTAATTTGCATATTCCTTTCTCACTAATGATATAAGTATTTTTCGTGTTGCTAAATCTTTTTCATTACCACTCATTTTAATCTCCAGAAAGCACTGTTAAGACTGACTATAAACATTTTATGCCATTATCATCCTACTATTGGAGAGTGTAATGGTTTTTTATTATAAATACTGTTTTGATGGTCATCTTACTGCATAATTTCTTTCCCACATTCCCCGCCCCCTCTTTGGAAGGGATTTGCCTAATAGAATAAGTAGTAAAAGGATATGAAGATTTGCACGGTTAAATATATTTTGTCGGGGTCTATTTCTTGAGAAGATGTAGCTGTATAGATTTTACCAATGCATCCTTCTAAATTCCCACTTTCCAGTCCCCGGGTCTTATTGCCAATACTCCTTCTAGAAGATGTAGAACATCATTGCTTATGCAGAAGTCGACTAAATCTCAGTAACCCCTATAGGCAGTGTGATTCCAACAGAGGTCTGAATCATCCAGCTCGTTAAATAAGAGCAAAGTCTAAATTGCAGCTAAAGCCAAAAATCTTTTGATCTTTATTTCTCTTGTTTCTGGATGTAGAGGGTAAAAATGTACCTCCTTGGATGAGTCGGGCAGTGGTGCAGTAGCTCAGCACAGATGTGGTGTTAAGGAGGGCGTGGGAATTGCAAACAGCTCGCCTATTTCTAGAGCAGTGGAGAGACCAGAACTAAACAAGAGTGATGCATGAAAAATGGCTTAAATATTAAGCAGCTATGTCCTGTCATTCTGGTCCAAGTGGGTGAAGAATATGCATAAATAAAAATTAAATATAAGAAAAGGGCTAAAAATAAAATCATACAAAGCTCATGAAGCTGAAACTCTGAATACAAATACAATTCCACGTCTTTGGGTGAAATCCATAACCAGTTTTCGGCAATACCCACCTGACTCGCTCACTGAATTGCAAAATGAGAGAATATAAATCAGAGTTGACAACGAGGTCTTATTTCCCTCTTTAGAGGTTTTAGCTGAATAATAAATCATACAGATCCAGCTTCGTGGACCTCTTAGGATTCAGAACCATTCTCTTTGTTGGAGCCTACAAACAATGATTCCTACTATGTGATACATGTACAAAGCCAACCTCCCCCCTCACACTGCCACCTCCTGTTCCAATTAAGCAGATCAGGAAGGAGAGAGAAGGTTTACTTACTCTAGTCAGCCAGAACACAATTGGCTACTCATCTGAAAAATCACCCGATTTCAGTTCTCGCTGCATGTCGCTATCAAATTATTTTTTAAGATAAACTTTTCTCAGATATTACATGTAATACATGGGTATCTGCCTGTTAAATATTCCAGCCCTCTGATATGTAGAGAACACTACATTATAATTTTAGCTAGCCTCTAGTCACCTCAACTGTCTCAGAATTAATTTCATTAATATAATTAGTCATAGAAGCGCACACTGTCTCACACCATACTTTCCATATGCATTTATATATATTTATATGCATATATTATGTATATATTATATATTATGTATATATTTTGGAGAGGGCAATGGCACCCCACTCCAGTACTCTTTCCTGGAGAGTCCCATGGACGGAGGAGTCTGGTGGGCTGCAGTCCATGGGGTCGCTGGGAGTTGGACACGACTGAGCGACTTCACTTTTACTTTTCACTTTCATGCATTGGAGAAGGAAATGGCAACCCACTCCAGTGTTCTTGGCTGGAGAATCCCAGGGACAGGGTAGCCTGGTGGGCTGCCGTCTCTGGGGTCGCACAGAGTCAGACACGACTGAAGCGACTTAGCAGCAGCAGCAGCATGTATATATTTTAGAGAAACATATAATTTAGTTTTTAAAAATTAGTAGTATTTTACTATACATATTATAGATACTGTTTGTGACTTCTAATAATATGTTTTAGGAAATCTCTCTGTCATTATAAGATATATGTATACATTTATACATACACATGTATACATCTGTATGTATATACATGTATATATGAGATATCTCTCTTATATATAATATATATCCTATATATGTATATGCATATTATTATTATGTATATATGCACATAATAAAATGACAAGAACTTCTCTGACAAGATATATATGTATATAAATACATATTAATATGTATTACCCATATATTATATATATATACATATAAATTTATGGCTGCCTTATTCTATTTAAATGCAGCATTTCATTCCATTTGCCGTTGTACAATAATTTACCCAACACTTTACTACTGAAGAACACTTGAATAGTTTCCAGATTTTAAAAAGCAGTGCTATCGTACAGCATGTGCATGCGTGTGTGACTGTGTGTGTGTGTGTTTGTGCATGTGTGCATTTATTTGTGAATCTATCAGGATAGACTTCAAGACTTAAAATAGCTGTGTCAACTAGGCTTGAACATTTAAACGTATATTAAATCTTATGAGACTGTTCTTCTACAATTTAGAAGAATACCATTTCCCCCACTATTTGCCAGTATTGGTATTATATATTTGCTAAATTAGAGCGGGAAATATTGCTTCTTGTCATTCATGACATATCCCTGAATGTTAATGAAATTCAGCTTTTGTAATGTTTCTTGTCTGAATTGTATTTCATTTTTTTGCAAACTTTCTATTTACATTTCTCCTAGTTTTTTTCTCATGGTTCTTTGTCTTTTTAAATTGAATTGTATATATTTATATAAAATTCATATGCATATGAAAGCCTTTTCTGTTTGGTAAAAAGTATTTACTTGAGATTTTTGTTGACTGCGTTATACTAGGGAGAAGGCAGAAGGGATGGGGACTAAGGAGAGAAAATAAATTATATTGTGCTCTTATAGTATTGTTCTGAAGAGAGAGCTATTCTTGTTGTTTAGAAAAATAAACAGCACTTTGTAAGATCTGAGAAAGATTATGAGACATAAGTTTTAAGGACGAAATCAGTATGTATAAAAAATTGCTGGCTTTCAGTATGTTTCCCACTCACTTCTATGTTTTAGTTTATATTTTCATCCAGCATCTAAATGCAGGTTTCTAACTGAATCCAATAAAATGGCTATCTTTTATGTAAGACAAGTGATAAGGTCTTATACTTTTTACTCTGTGTTTTGGCATGATTACCCATCATGATATTTCTTTTGCTTACAGAACAAGTCTTTATTCTTCATCAGGAATAGATAGATACATGGGACTGCCCTGGAGGCCTGGTGGTTAAGACTCCATGCTTCCAATGGGAAGGGCATGGGTTTGATCACTGGTTGTGAACTAAGAAACCACATGCTGTGGAATAGCGAGAAAAACAACAACAACAAAATCCCAAATACAATGGAACAAAACAAAACAAAAAAACACAGACTAGATAGGCATAAATGGTAAAACTTACAATTTCCTAAATTTAAACTACTCCTATGATCTAATATTCAGTTCTAGAATGAAACTTATTGAGTAAATTCCTATAAATATATAGAACATTCAACACTCAGCTCAACATCCAGAAAACTAAGATCGTGGCATTCGGTCCCATCACTTCATGGGAAATAGATGGGCAAACAGTGGCAGACTTTATTTTCTGAGGCTCCAAAATCACTGTAGATGATGATTGCAGCCATGAAATTAAGACACTTACTCCTTGGAAGGAAAGTTATGACCAACCTAGATAGCATATTAAAAAGCAGAGACATTACTTATTTTCTCATGGTTCTTTGTCTTTTTAAATTGCCAGCAAAGGTCCATCTAGTCAAGGGTAGGTTTTTTCCAGTGGTCATGTATGGATATGAGACTTGGACTATAAAGATAGCTGAGCACCGAAGAATTGATGCTTTTGAACTGTGGTTCTGGAGAAGACTCTTAAGAGTCCCTTGGACTGCAAGGAGATCCAACCAGTTCACCCCAAAGAAGATCAGTCCTGGGTGTTCATTGGAAGGACTGATGTTGAAGCTGAAACTCCAATACTTTGGCCATCTGATGCGAAGAACTGACTCATTTGAAAAGACCCTGATGCTGGGAAAGATTGAGGGCAGGAGGAGAAGGGGACAACAGAGGATGAGATGGCTGGATGGCATCACCGACTCAATGGACATGAATATGGGTAAACTCTGGGAGTTGGTGGTGGACAGGGAGGTCTAGCGTGTTGCGGTCCATGGGGTGGTAAAGAATGGGACATGACTGAGTGACTGAACTGAACTGAAATATATAGATGTTCAAAATAAAATCAAACACCTTCCTCACCTGCACTTTTCACTTACTTTCTTCACCATAGATGTGAAATGTATTTATTCAGAAATCAAATGCCTATAGAGGCAGATCCCGTTTTATCGAGTTTTGATAGTGTGCTTTGCAGATTCTGTATTTTTTACAAATTGAAGGTTTGTGGCCACCCTGTGTCCAGCAACTCTATCGGCTCCCACTATTTTTACAACATTTGCTCACATCATGTCTCTGAGTCACATTTTGGTAGTTCTTGGAATATTTCAAGCTTTTACACTATTATTCTATGTGTTAAGGTGATCTGTGATCAGTGATTTTTGATGTTGCTATTGTTATTGTTTGGGGATGCCAAATTAAAATGTAAATCTATATTAAAATTTCAGTATAGCTTTAGATTATTTCCCTAGGTATTTTTGCACTTTCTACTTGTGCTTATTATAGAAATTTCCCCAATGGATTGTGAATACTTCTACATATGTCTCTCTATTGTTTTATTAACATCTTGATAACAAGGATCTTTTTTCTCCATTAGTGTGTTATTAATCCCTGAAATAATTCATAAAATGTAGTAGGTGATCCAACAAACATTGATTTTTTAATATACAGTTGTGGATGGAATACCCTCCCTTGCTCACCAAATTATATTAAACGCACACCTGTGACTTGGTTGTGACCTGTCTTTCCTGGCTCTTCTTTAGTTCCTTCCCTGACAGGGGCTTCCCTGGTGCTCCAGTGGCTAAGACTCTGTGGTTCCAATGCAGGCTGTGTGGGTTCGATCCCTGGTCAGGGAACTAAGATCCTACATGCCTCATGGCAAAAAAAAAAAACAAACACAAAACAGAAGCCGTATTGTAACAAACTCAATAAAGACTTCAAAAAGGTCCACATCAAAAAAACAAACAAAAAAACTAATGATGTTTGGAGGGATAAGAGAAGTTTATTGCTACTGTAGCTCTGACTTTAGAAGTCAACAGGGTTCCTTCTATAACAGAAAAGGAGGAGAACAACTCTTTTGCTGTTATAAGCCTCATAAATTGAATAGTGATGATTGTTGATTATTATGAAAGACTAATTTTAAAAGTCATAGAACAGTGCTTTGCTCCTCATGGAAAAACTGAGTGATTATTCCTTTTTGCTTTTATTTTGGTGTTTTTTAAAACTTTTTATTTTGTATTAGTGTATAACTGATTAATAAACAATGTTGTGATAGTTTCAGGTGAACAGCTGAAGGTTTCAGCCACACATATACATGTATCTACTGAATGATAATTCTGATGAAAGTGTAAACCACTGTTTTGCTTCTCTCCTTATTTCTTTTATTTTAAAGCCAGGATAGGAATGGTTTCCTTATTTCAAGAGCTGAAATCTTAAGGCTAGTTTTGTTTGAAAGAAATACATATTTTTAATATGAGCTCATGGAAAATTTGAAATTGCAGAGAATTTCTATTGGCTTACATAAAAAGAGGGAGTGCTTCTCTCAGGAATTTCACTGACTGCTGTCTCCCGAATGTCATCCTGCAGGTTGGTAGGTACTAGTTTCCCACTTCTTTGTTGAGTCACTCCTAGAATCATGTAATTTGTCTCCTCCTTCCACATAGAACAATAGCTCACCCATCTCAGATAACTGGACAGACAGCTATTGATCCTACCTTCTGCAGGCTTTCCAGAGCTCTTTCTAAGACTCTGTTTTACCCCTTTCATTTAACTTTGAAATGGATCACCCCACCACCATGCAATGTATGGTCATATAAGTGTAATTGTGAAAAATGCAAATCCAAAGCTGCACAATGAAAATATGAAAGTCTTATGAACATAATGCAAAATTATGCTAATGCTCGGAATTGAAAATTCTTTTTCCAGAATCACAGAATTCCAAAGTTGGCAGGCAGCATGAGCTGTGTTGACATTGTGACTGCCACACGGCAGTGCCACTTTAGCTGGTGAACAGAGAGAGCTGTGTCATTTGACAGGATTCGTTTTACAAAATGTGTATTTCAAATTAAATGCGGCCTTCAGGATTCCATCCCTCAAATAAAATGCAACCAGTTTGCATGAAAATGATAAAAAATTGCTCCACAGAAGTTGTGCATAATTTGTAATCTGTAATAAACAAGACATTTATCTGGCTAGATAAGAAAAAAAAAAGGATGGAAGAAAAGTCAGAATCCAGGAGTAGAGAGTGGTAGTGGGGAATGAAAGAAGCCAGAATGAAGACCTTCAGAGCAGAGTGAGCAACAGAGAGACAGCTGATGCAGAGCAGGCTTCCCTGATGGCTCAAATGGTAAAGAATTTGTCTGCAGTGCAGGAGATCTGGGTTCTATCCCTGGGTCGGGAAGATCTCCTGGAAAAGGAAATGGCAACCCACTCCAGTATTCTTGCCTGGGAAATTCCATGGGCAGAGGAGCCTGGTGGGCTACAGTCCCTGGGGTTCCAAAGAGTCAGACACGACTGAGTGACTAACGCTTTCACTTTTACGAATGGTGAGAACAGGGGAAGGACATGGAAGCACAAGCATGCTCAAGAAGGACTAAGACTTGGGCAATACTAGCATTCAGGCCATGCCGTTTGGTCCGTTTATCTCTAAATGGAGCCAGGAAAGAGTAGAAAGGGCAAGAACGGAGACTCTGCTAAGAGCTTCAGATCAGCAGGTGCCTCCTTGGCATCCATTAGCATGGCCTGGGGACCAAGACATGCAACTGGCTCCTGTCTGTGCTTGAGTCTTCCTCCTGTATTAACTGAGGGCACTCCCTGGCTCTGGTCTTGACTTCTAATTCCTCCTTTGTTGTTCCTGAGATCTCTGGCATTCCATCTTGGATAAACACGTGGGTTTATTCATTTCACAAAAAGAATGATGCTAGCTACCATCTGGTGGATACTTTGCATCACGTTTTCCTCAGGGACTTTTTCCAGTGATATAAGATACTGATCTCCTCCTCCAAAGAACTATACTTAGGTATTGCAGGTTTGTTTGTTTTTTTTTTTTAGATATCTTCTATGTCTATTATCCTGGTGATTAGTCTCTCATTAAAATAAAAATTATAAACTTAGCTTATAATTACAGGGAACAGAGGAGCCTGGTGGGCTACAGTCCCTGGGGTTCCAAAGAGTCAGACACGACTGAGTGACTAACGCTTTCACTTTTACGAATGGTGAGAACAGGGGAAGGACATGGAAGCACAAGCATGCTCAAGAAGGACTAAGACTTGGGCAATACTAGCATTCAGGCCATCCCGTTTGGTCCGTTTATCTCTAAATGGAGCCAGGAAAGAGTAGAAAGGGCAAGAACGGAGACTCTGCTAAGAGCTTCAGATCAGCAGGTGCCTCCTTGGCATCCATTAGCATGGCCTGGGGACCAAGATATGCAACTGGCTCCTGTCTGTGCTTGAGTCTTCCTCCTGTATTAACTGAGGGCACTCCCTGGCTCTGGTCTTGACTTCTAATTCCTCCTTTGTTGTTCCTGAGATCTCTGGCATTCCATCTTGGATAAACACGTGGGTTTATTCATTTCACAAAAAGAATGATGCTAGCTACCATTTGGTGGATACTTTGCATCACGTTTTCCTCAGGGACTTTTTCCAGTGATATAAGATACTGATCTCCTCCTCCAAAGAACTATACTTAGGTATTGCAGGTTTGTTTGTTTTTTTTTTTTAGATATCTTCTATGTCTATTATCCATGTGATTAGTCTCTCATTAAAATAAAAATTATAAACTTAGCTTATAATTACAGGGAATAATTGTACAGAAATAATGGAAAAATATAGCATCTTAGTACAGTTTCATATTAAATAGATATTTCTACTTTTCAAGAATTAAACATGTCTAATAACGCTAACTTCCAAATCAAGATTTTTTGTAAGGTAAAGAAAATAGCTTAATAGACAAATACCTTATGATATCACCTTTTTTTCAGAATCTAAAATATGACACAAAGGAACCTGCCCACAAAACAGAAATAGAGTCACAGGCAGAAAACAAACCTGTGGTCACCAAAAGGGAAAGGGGTGGGGGAGGCAGAAACCAGGAGTTTGGAATTAGCAGATGCAAACTATTATATGTGAAATAGTAGAGCAACAAAGTCTTGTTGCAGAGAACAGGGAATTATACTAAATATTCTGTTATAAACCATAATAGAAAAGAATCTAAAAAGAATACACACACACACACATGTGTAACTGAATCACTTGGCTGCACACCAGAAACCTGCACAATATTGTAGATCGCTCATATTTCAGTTAAAAAAAAAAAAAGAACCTCCAAATCTTTAGGCTTTTCATAATAGTGTTTATTTTTTCCATATATTTAGAGATAGCTCCCTATACAGCTATATGATTCACATGTATCTTTTAAAGAAGTATACAGTCTATAAAATAGTAGTAAATTGCTATGCATTTCAGTTTTTATATAACACAGAAAATGGACATTGTTTTGCAATGTGAATATAATTTTGAGGGGAATAACCCCTATTAATTGAGACCTTATGAACAGATACTATTAGGCAATGATTTCAATCATCCTGCCATGTTTTTGTGGTAAATGTTGGTCTTGGTGCATAGATCTCTACTCACTGTGTTCTTGTATTCCAAGTTCTTGCATGCAGATCTTAAAATGCTTAATCTAGAAATCATGCTTGACCTAAAAGATCATGGTATCCGGTCCCATCACTTCATGGCAAATAGATGGGGAAACAATGGAAACAATGACAGACTTTATTTTTTTGGGGGGGGGGGGGGCNGTGCATAGATCTCTACTCACTGTGTTCTTGTATTCCAAGTTCTTGCATGCAGATCTTAAAATGCTTAATCTAGAAATCATGCTTGACCTAAAAGATCATGGTATCCGGTCCCATCACTTCATGGCAAATAGATGGGGAAACAATAGAAACAGTGACAGACTTTATTTTTTTTTGGGGGGGGGCTCCAAAATCACTGCAGATCATGACTGAAGCCATGAAATTAAAAGACATTTGCTCCTGGAAGAAAAGCTATGACCAACCTAGGCTGATTAAAAAGCAGAGACATCACATTGCCAACAAAGGTTCATCTAGTCAAAGCTACAGTTTTCCGTTAATCACATATGGATGTGAGAGTTGGACTATAAAGAAAGCTGAGTGCTGAAGAATTGATGCTTTTGAACTGTGGTGTTGGAGAAGACTCTTGAGAGTCGCTTGAACTGCAAGGAGATCCAACCAGTCCATCCTAAAGGAAATCAGTCCTGAATATTCATTGGAAGGACTGATGCTAAAGTTGAAACTCCAATACTTTGGCCACCTCATGTGAAGAGTTGACTCATTGGAAAAGACTCTGATGCTGGGAGGGACTGGGGGCAGGAAGAGAAGTTGATGATAGAAGATGAGATGGTTGGATGGCATTACTGACTCAACGGACATGAGTTTGAGCAAACTCTGGGAGCTGGTGATGGGGAGGGAGGCCTGGCATGCTACAGTCCATGGAGTCGCAGATTTGAACACGACTGAGTGACTGAACTGAACCTAAAACATACTTTATGTTTTTAGGTTCACCTAAAGACATACTGGGCTGTGACTGGCCGGTGAACTAAGCACAGGCGGGCGCGACCGAGAGGATCTACCCTACGTCCGAGGTCACAGGCAGAAGCCAAGAGTGCCAGGCTGCGTCGGTGCAGGAACAGCCGAGAGGAGCTACCCCGCATCCGAGGTCAGGGGCAGCGGCCATGAGGAGCCACCCAGCGCCCAAGGCCAGGGCCGGTGGCCGGGAGGAGCAACCCCATGCCCGAGGCCAGGGGCAGCAACAGGGAGGATCAACCCCACACCCAAGGAGCGGTGGCTGCCTGGGTGCAGGAGGGCCTAGAGGAGCTATCCCATGTTGAAGGTAAGGGAGGGTGGCAGTGAAGAGACATCCCTCATCCAAGGTAAGGAGCAGCGGCTGTGCAGCCGTGAAGAGATACCCCACGCCCAAGGTAAGAGAAACCCAAGTAAGATGGTAGGTGTTGCAAGAGGACATCAGAGGGCAGACACACTGAAACCATACTCACAGAAAACTAGTCAATCTAATCACACTACGACCACAGCCTTGTCTAACTCAATGAAACTAAGCTATTCCCGTGGGGTAACCCAAGATGGGTGGGTCATGGTGGAGAGATCTGACAGAATGTGGTCCACTGGAGAAGGGAATGGCAAACCAATTCAGTATTCTTGCCTTGAGAACCCGATGAACAGTATGAAAAGGCAAAACGGTAGNGGGCTCCAAAATCACTGCAGATTATGACTGAAGCCATGAAATTAAAAGACATTTGCTCCTTGGAAGAAAAGCTATGACCAACCTAGGCTGCATATTAAAAAGCAGAGACATTACTTTGCCAACAAAGGTTCATCTAGTCAAAGCTACAGTTTTCCGTTAATCACATATGGATGTGAGAGTTGGACTATAAAGAAAGCTGAGTGCTGAAGAATTGATGCTTTTGAACTGTGGTGTTGGAGAAGACTCTTGAGAGTCGCTTGAACTGCAAGGAGATCCAACCAGTCCATCCTAAAGGAAATCAGTCCTGAATATTCATTGGAAGGACTGATGCTGAAGTTGAAACTCCAATACTTTGGCCACCTCATGTGAAGAGTTGACTCATTGGAAAAGACTCTGATGCTGGGAGGGACTGGGGGCAGGAAGAGAAGTTGATGATAGAAGATGAGATGGTTGGATGGCATTACTGACTCAATGAACATGAGTTTGAGCAAACTCTGGGAGTTGGTGATGGGCAGGGAGGCTTGGCATGCTACAGTCCATGGAGTCGCAGAGTTGAACACGACTGAGTGACTGAACTGAACCTAAAACAAACTTTATGTTTTTAGGTTCACCTAAAGACATACTGGGCTGTGACTGGCCAGTGAACTAAGCACAGGCGGGCGCGACCGAGAGGAGCTACCCTACGTCTGAGGTCACAGGCAGAAGCCAAGAGTGCCAGGCTGCGTCGGTGCAGGAACAGCCGAGAGAAGCTACTCCGCATCCGAGGTCAGGGGCGGCGGCCATGAGGAGCCACCCAGGGCCCAAGGCCAGGGCCAGTGGCCAGGAGGAGCAACCCCATGCCCGAGGCCAGGGGCGGCAACAGGGAGGATCAACCCCACGCCCAAGGAGCGGTGGCTGCCTGGGTGCAGGAGGGCCTAGAGGAGCTATCCCACGTTGAAGGTAAGGGAGGGTGGCAGTGAAGAGACATCCCTCGTCCAAGGTAAGGAGCAGCGGCTGTGCAGCCGTGAAGAGATACCCCATGCCCAAGGTAAGAGAAATCCAAGTAAGATGGTAAGTGTTGCAAGAGGACATCAGAGGGCAGACACACTGAAACCATACTCACAGAAAACTAGTCAATCTAATCACACTACGACCACAGCCTTGTCTAACTCAATGAAACTAAGCCATTCCCGTGGGGTAACCCAAGATGGGTGGGTCATGGTGGAGAGATGTGACAGAATGTGGCCCACCGGAGAAGGGAATGGCAAACCAATTCAGTATTCTTGCCTTGAGAACCTGATGAACAGTATGAAAAGGCAAAATGGTAGGATACTGAAAGAGGAACTCCCCAGGTCAGTAGGTGCCCAATAGGCTACTGGAGATCAATGGAGAAATAACTCCAGAAAGAATGAAGGGATGGAGCCAAAGCAAAAATGATACCCAGCTGTGGATGTGACTGGTGATAGAAGCAAGGTCCCATGCTGTAGAGAGCAATATTGCATAGGAACCTGGAATGTCAGGTCCCTGAATCATTCAAATTGGAAGTGGTCAAACAAGAGATGGCAAGAGGGAATGTCGACATTCTAGGAATCAGCGAACTAAAATGGACTGGAATGGGTGAATTTAACTCAGCTGACCATTATATCTACTACTGCGGGCAGGAATCCCTCAGAAGAAATGGAGTAGCCATCATGGTCAACAAAAGAGTCCGAAATGCAGTACTTGGATGCAATATC
>SJYX01008470.1:342917-366703 GCA_006410675.1 Oreotragus oreotragus | reverse complement strand
GAGTTTCAGCTTCAGCATCATTCCCTCCAAAGAAATCCCAGGGTTGATCTCCTTCAGAATGGACTGGTTGGATCTCCTTGCAGTCCAAGGGACTCTCAAGAGTCTTCTCCAATACCACAGTTCAAAAGCATCAATTCTAAAGAAACTCAAAAAACTCAATATGTAATTTTTGGTGCAATTATTACCATTATTTTATTATGCAGGTCATACACTGTATAAATCTATTCTCCTTTGAAAAACTCAACTCAGACATACACACTGATATTTATTTTGTGTGTGTTTATCTATAGCCCTAAATTTTACTCCCCACCAGAGGTAACTGTTGTTAAGGGTTTAGCATGTATCCTAGGAGAGTTTCACAATTCGTTTTCAAACATATAAATAGGCATTCATATAGGTGCATATATAGGTAAATACATAAATGGAAAATTTTACATATATAAAGAATATAAATATATTTTTACACCTAAAATGACATCATGTCGTGAATATTGCTTTATGATCTGGACATTTCAAATAGTCATTCTCCTTAATAAGTATCAGTTCAGTTCAGTTCAGTTCAGTCGCTCAGTCTTGGCTGACTCTTTGTGACCCCATGAATCGCAGAATGCCAGGCCTCCCTGTTCACCACCATCTCTCAGAGTCCACTCAGACTCACATCCATAGAGTCCGTGATGCCATCCAGCCACCTCATCCTCAGTCATCCCCTTCTCCTCCTGCCCCCAGTCCCTCCCAGCATCAGAGTCTTTTCCAATGAGTCAACTCTTCTCATGAGCTGGCCAAAGTACAAAGAAATCCCAGGGTTGATCTCCTTCAGAATGGACTGGTTGGATCTCCTTGCAGTCCAAGGGACTCTCAAGAGTCTTCTCCAACACCACAGTTCATAAGCATCAGTTCTTCAGCACCCAGTCTTCTTCACAGTCCAACTTTCACATCCATACATGCTGCTGCTCCTAAGTCACTTCAGTCGTGTCCGACTCTGTGTGACCCCATAGACGGCAGCCCACCAGGCTCCCCCATCCCTGGGACTCTCCATGCAAGAATACTGGAGTGGGTTGCCATTCCCTTCTCCAATGCATGAAAGAGAAAAGTGAAAGTGAAGTCGCTCAGTCTGTCCGACTGTTAGCGACCCCATGGACTGCAGCCCACCAGGCTACTCCGTCCACTGGATTTCCAGGCAAGAGTACTGGGGTGGGGTGCCATTGCCCTCCCCGCATCCATACATGACCACAGGAAAAACCATAGCCTTGACTAGACGGACCTTTGTTGGCAAAGTAATGTCTCTGCTTTTGAATATGCTATCTAGGTTGGTCATAACTTTTCTTCCAAGGAGTAAGCGTCTTTTAATTTCATGGCTGCAGTCACCATCTGCAGTGATTTTGGAGCCCCCCAAAATAAAGTCTGACACTGTTTCCACTATTTCCCCATCTATTTCCCATGAAGTGATGGGACCTGATGCCAAGCCACTAAGCTATCTTCCCACTATTAGTACTGGTAACAGATTCCATCTTCAGAATGCTTCCAGGCTTACAGACATAGAGGATAGTATAATTCACTGCTGTTTTAGACCTATGTTTCCTCACTTATCAGAGGTATTACATAACCTTCTATGTGTTCCAAGTTTGCCTTTTGGTAAATTATTCACAACTTTTTGCCCATGATTCTATTGGACTGACTGTCTTTTCATTTTCACTGTAGAAGTGTCCTTTATTATACAGATTAATCCTGTGTTACAAATATATTTTTCTAGTTCATCAGTTTTATATTGTAATGTAACCACAGGAATAGCTAGCCCATCACCTTTGCCATATATAGTGACCCCATCAAGGGAGTGATATCCTATTATACCCACAATTTCTTCCTGAACTCAAGAGGATGGGATGATACAGGGCATGGATCTCAGGGGATGAAGATCTGGGGGACCTTTTTAACATTCTGACAGCTGTGGAAGAGAATTGGGATGTTCAAATGCTTCATATAAACCTTCATTTAACTTTTTTAATGTTTCATACTGCACCCTCAGTGTCTGAGACTCCTGGGCCTCAATTTCACAGCCTGCTGGGGTTCATCAGTATACAATGACATCTTTCCCAATGATTGACTTAGATTCAGCTTTCTTGGATGTGATAAAACTTAGTGATAACTAATGAGAACCTACTGTCTAGCACAGGGAACTCAGTGCTCTGTGGTGGCTTAACTGGGAAGGAAATCTAAAAAAGAGGGGACAGATATATACACATAGCTGATTCACTTTGTTTTACATCAGACACTGATGCTGCTGCTGCTGCTAAGTCACTTCAGTTGTGTCCGACTCTGTGTGACCCCATAGACGGCAGCCCACCAGGCTCCCCCATCCCTGGGATTCTCCAAGCAAGAATACTGGAGTGGGTTGCCATTTCCTTCTCCAATGCATGAAAGAGAAAAGTGAAAGTGAAGTCGCTCAGTCTGTCCGACTGTTAGCGACCCCATGGACTGCAGCCCACCAGGCTACTCCGTCCATTGGATTTTCCAGGCAAGAGTACTGGGGTGGGGTGCCATTGCCTTCCCCACAGACATGGATACAGCAGGGTAAAGTAATGTACTCTAAAATAAAAAACCAAACAACAAAAAATCTTATGATTCAGTTTCTCTAGATGAATTGTCTAAGCTCCTGCTTCAGGGGCAGGGTGGGAGGAAAGAGAATGTAAACCAGGATGAGGCTTTCCTGGAACTTGTTAGGGAAAGAAAGCTGAAGGTCTCACCATTCAATGTACAGATTTTCACATAGCCGTTTCATCTTAAGATCAGCCTCTCATCTCTACCATCTTTTGCCAGCGATTCCAAGTCTGGCATCTCTCTGGTCTCCCATGAAGATCATGCAGGGGTGGTTGCCTGTTTGCTCCAAGTGGTGCTGAAACCCTGGACTTTCAATCAATATATATATTTGCCAGCCAGACAGCTTGTGAGACAGTTTCCTGACCAAGGATTGAACCTGGTCCCTTTCAGTGAAAGTGCAGACTCTAACTGCTGGACTACTGGGAATTCTCTAGATTCACTTTTTTTTAAAAAATTATTTATTTATTTATTTATTTTTTTGATGTGGACCATTTTTAAAGTCTTTGTTGAATTTGTTACAATATTGTTTCGGTTTTATGTTTTAGTTTGTTGACTGCCAGGCATGTGGGATCTTAGTTCCCCAAGCAGGGATGGAGCCCACACCTTCTGGACTGGAAGGCAAAATTTTAACCCCTGGACTGCCACGGAAGTCCCTACAGCCACCTCTTTAATACCCAAACTTGCCTGCCCCCTTCAGTGTTCCCAGCCTCAGTGGGATTCTGTGAGGTCTTGCTTGTTGATCTCCGGATTTGTATGTTTGATAATTATCTGCCCTGGTGACCCATTTATTGTCCTTTACTAACAGCTCTTCATTCATTGTGCTTCCTTGTTACAGATATCCATCCTCTCGTTCATTGAATATATTCACTGAATAGCATTTGGCTCCTGTGTCTATTATGATTGTTGTTTGAGGGCGAGTGGTTCTCATTTGGAAGAGGAGTCACATGTGTCTTCATTCTACCATGAAAACCAAAGGTCACCCTTACGATAATGATGATCATTGCCATTATTTTGTAATAAAGCTTATAGAGCATGGTATCTGCTCAGGGACTTGGAGTTCTTTTTATGGAAAGAAGGCTTAATCCCATTGTCCCTAATAGAATAAGAGGGAGAGCACCATATCCCGCAGGCACAGGCCAGACTGAGGACCTGTGTGAATTATCTGTGTTTGCTCAGTGTCTACGTGCTCTCTGTACTGAATAATGGAGACCATCTTGCTAAGCCAGTGACTTCCCTTGAAGTTGATGCAGTGAAGATGAGGTCGATGGATTTCTGCCTGTAGATAATTCACATCAGCAATAGATCTGCCATGGCCTCTGTGTTCTCCAAAACCACTTAAAAAAAAATTCAGGTAGTAAACCCAAAGATCAATGGTTTGTATGGAAAAAATATAAATAATATGGTCCATTTGAGGAAGAGTTCCCATTTAAAAATCCAAACTGGGTTAGCCATTTTTTGTTTACTATGAATCCATTCTTAGAGTCATTGGCCTTATTGGGAAAAATGATGATGCATTTCTGTTTATTGAAGATGGTTTGCGCTTCTGGCTAAGACATTATGCGAGACACTTGATTGAAAAAGGCACGAGAGACTTCAAAGAACTTAGCGGTGGTACTATTTACCCAGATATGAGTTGTCTCATTTTTACTGAAGAGGTGGATAAAATTATAGGATTGGAATGAGGAACACTGGATTTCAAATTCGTCTGCATGTTTTTCTTTTTTTTTAACATGAGAATACTATGCAAGCACCTGTGTGTGTGTATTCATGTGTGCATATGTGTGTGTGTGTATACAAATGCAAGCACACTGATACCTCAGATCACCCCACAGCAGTTAAAGTAGAGCCTGAATATGGTGCCTGGGTTGTGGAATTTTATTTATTTTTTGAGGGTTGACAAGTTTTTTTTCCTATTGGAGTATAATTGCTTTACAATGTTGTGTTAGTTTCTGCTGTGCAGTGAAGTGAAGCATCTGTTAGTACACATATATCCCCTGCCTCTGGGACCTCCCTCCTACCCACGCCCACCCCCATGCTCTGGTCATCACTGAGCAACGAGCTGAGTTCCCTGTGCTATACAGCAGCTTCTCACTAGCTATCTGTTTAACACATGGTAGTGTATGGACGTCAATCCTATTTTCCCAATTCATCCCACCCTCCTTTCCCTCGCCTGTATCCACACATCCATTCTCTACATCTGAGCCTGTATTCCTGACCTGGAAACAAGTTCATCTGTACCATCTTTGTAAGTCAGAAAGGGTCACGGAATGTTAAAGCTGTAGCTACGGCTGAGATTCTCTGAACTAGGATAGCAGAGAACTTTGGCAGAATTCATAGGCGTATGTAGATACAAATGAGAGGCGCAGTCGTTACGTTTCTCTTTGTATTGATGTCTTATTTGACAATTGTCAAGAAAGCGAGAAGAGAAAACCCTCTCCATGTTTTTCGCTCTCCCTGGATGCAGAGGAAAGGCAGGTGGTGAGCTCTGTCACCGAAGAGAGAATCTCTTCACACAGAAAATCAAGTACCAATGTGCCCAGCTTTTGAGCAAAGCCTGGGTCAATTAGCATTAGAGGATTTTTCTGTTTCCAAAGGTAGAGTTCTCCCCCTTCGTCCCCCACCCTCCCACTTTAATCAAACCACCAATTGCCATTCCATCAATTTAATCACAGGTTTCCTCTAGAAAGGTTTGCTAGTGAGGAATTAGTTTCCAGGGTCACTGAACCTCTGTGAGCAGCCTCACCTCTGAACACCATAGAGAGTGCTTATTCTGAATTCAAAGGCTTTCTTGCTTAGATCTCTGCTGTAAACCCTAGGAAGTAGTCAGCCTACGAAAACATTGCTGGGAAATAGTTATAAGGGCTCGACCGGCCCCTGTGAAGGTATTGAGTGCAGCTCTTATTTTTAATCAGGTTTAAAGATTGGATCACTTTTTCATTCTTTGTAATAAAACCTGTCTTTCATTCTGAAAGGCACACTAAGGCAAGAACAAAACAGAGTGTCATCCATTCTTTTGGCAGTTTGTGTCTCATACGGACATATTTTAGAATCCTGGATATGAACATTTTTTATTCGTGTGTATTAATTCTAAGAAAAATTCCCTCCTTCCATTATCAAAGAGGAGAAAGTTGTCAAAATGATTCCATTTCACTTAGAAATAGCTTCTGTCTGCATATCATTTTCTTTTCACTGTCATAAGCAGATTTTTATGTTTGTTATAGCCTCTGAAGACCCAGGTAGCTAGGTATAAACTGTTCTGGATTCCATTCTATTTCAAAAATCAGTGAACAAACCAGTCCCCCTGAAAAATTACAGCAAACTCTTCATTACAAATGACAATGAAGGAAGCTAGAAGAACACAGATGGAGTTCTGAATCCCAAGTGAGTTTTTCAGCGTCAGAATAGACTAGGGTTAAAAAAAATAAAAATGTCGAGGATGTTTGATTTGCAAATTTGTATTGAAATAAATACAGAATGTTTAAATGCCAGTTTTACCGGCCCCTGTTTTCTGAAGTAATATTGCAAAAGTATTTAATTATTTATTCTTTCCTGCCTGAAGATTCTCAAACATTCTTCAAGTGATACATAGAGATGTTCCCCAGAGAAATAGGGGGAAAATAGCAAAAAGGGACAGTGAATACTGTCAGCTCTTCAGTGATGTTGGGAACTGTTTGAATTCAGGAAAGTGAGAACATGTATTCCTCCAATGTATTTATTAGGCAATTTTCCAGATTTTAAGTCAAGTTTTTGGCACTAGAATAGTGAGCTGCTATATAATAAAGTTTATATTCCAATTTTTTTTAATATAAAGAGAAACAGAACTTTAAGAAACATTTACTTATACTATCACAGAAAATGATTTATTTAAAAGTGACCACCAAAGAAAAAAAAATTTTTTTTGAAAAAGGGTTTTGAAACATTTTGGTGTATTTTATTATTTCCACAGAATTGGGAAGAACATGCTTCCAGGAATAAGCACACGGATCTCAGATTCTCCCCCAAGAGAAAGACTTGCTACTTTGCTGTCTTGTTCTTTAAGAATCTAAGAGAACAACACATCTTTAGAATCTCAGTTGCTCTAAATTCACAGACATTCCATCTGTGGAATTCAAGATTGTGTTTTGCTTAACTTGGAGTACAGTCAACTTTACTAGAATAAATTAGACCTTTGTCTCTTTCCTTACATGGACCTGAAGGCATTGTTTTGGGTTCTTGGAGCATGCTTCGATTCTGGTTGGCCCGGGACACTCCATATTGTAATTTTGGCAACTCCAAGAATTACAGTGCTCTGTGACAAAAAAGTCTTAGTTTAGTTTCAGGATTTAGTTAGTATCCACGTTTACAATTCAAAGACATAATAAAAAGAAAGATACTCCCTGCCCTCAGGAAGGGTGTGTTTACACACTACTAGACAGCAATTTAGTAAATAATTTGAATGAAATTGTTTTAAGAAAAATCCATAAGTGGCCATTAGCAAAGAGGTACAAGAATTCATTAAAAAAAAAAAAAAAGCTTAGCAAGGGAATTAGGACATAACATTTCAACTAGATATTATTTTGAATTCTAATTGAAATTCTAAATTCAGATATGATAGGCAAGGTATTTCTAGAAATATGGAGCTGTGAAGAGCTTGTTTTTTGGTGGAAATCAGATAGTTTCCTTACATAAATTTATCTCTTCCATGAATTCATGACAGAATAACACAAAGAGATTGCTACATATAGAACATCCCATTTTTTATAATTTTAAGGTTTAATAATCACAAACTAAGATCATGGCATCTGGTCCCATCACTTCATGGGAAATAGATGGGGAAACAGTGGAAACAGTGTCAGACTTTATTTTGGGGGGCTCCAAAATCACTGCAGATGGTGACTGCAGCCATGAAATTAAAAGATGCTTACTCCTTGGAAGGAAAGTTATGACCAACCTAGATAGCATATTCAAGAGCAGAGACATTACTTGCCAACAAAGGTCCGTCTAATCAAGGCTATGATTTTCCCATTGGTCATGTATGGATGTGAGAGTTGGACTGTGAAGAAAGTTGAGCACCAAAGAATTGATGCTTTTGAACTGTGGTGTTGGAGAAGACTCTTGAGAGTCCCTTGGACTGCAAGGAGATCCAACCAGTCCATTCTGAAGGAGATCAGTCCTGGGTGTTCATTGGAAGGGCTGATGCTAAAGCTGAAACTCCAGTACTGTGGCCACCTGATGTGAAGAGTTGACTCATTGGAAAAGACTCTGATGCTGGGAGGGACTGGGGGCAGGAGGAGAAGGGGATGACAAAGGATGAGATGGCTGGATGACATCACCAACTTGATGGAGATGAGTTTGAGTGAACTCCGGGAGTTGGTGATGGACAGGGAGGCCTGGAGTGCTGCAGTTCATGAGATCACAAAAGGTTGGACATGACTGAGTGACTGAACTGAACTGAATCACAATTTAGCCTGACTCTTCACAATGCCATGGTCTGTAGCCCTCCAGGCTCCTCTGCCATGGGATTCTCCAGGCAAGAATGCTGGAGTGGGTTGCCATTCCTTTATCCAGGGGATCTTCCCAACCCAAGGTTTGAACTTGGGTCTCCTGCATTGCAGATGGATTCTCTACCATCTGAGCCACCAGGGAAGTCCATGTAGATTGGAACCAGGCCACAAAGATAGTGTTTCAGTTCACAGTAAATTTTCTATCAAGATAAAATTTAAATGTGCAACATAGGTGTGGTTCTTAGTAACAAAAATATAGAAAGCATCGAAGCTGGCTCTTTCAGAGTTTCCAAACCTGGTATTATAACATATTTGATTAGCTAGATAAATGTTGACAGAGGGGTATTGTGCTGTGGGGTGGGTATGGAGCTCTTTATGCCTGCTTACCTTTGTATTTTTGATAAGAAAAAAGGAAGCTTATTTATCATATCTCTCAAAGCAATCTCCAATCTAGTTTGGGTATATAGTTGATTAAGAATGTTATGAGCCCTTAAGCCCTCAAAACAATCATGTATTATCATGTTTTCACAGAAAAGAGTTTTAGATACCAGTCTCTTCTCTAAATATGTTTATATGTAACTCTATTTGTGATCTTATTTTCCAGTATAAATTTGTCTTGAATTGGTTTGGAGCCAGAATTCTTGACAGGTAGAGTCAAGCAACTAATGAAGTTAGGGCTTCAGCTGCACTTGCTTCTCAGGATATAACCCCATTAAGTTATGTTAGATGGAGGGAGAGTCTTCAACATAAAAGAATTATAAAAAGAAATGCAATTAAGTAGGTGGATGGAAGCTCACTATATTATAAGAGCTCTCAATATTGGAAATTTCCATTGTTTATATAATTTTGCCCTAGAACTTTTTAAATAATAAATCTTTAAGTATTTTTTTTGTTGTTAATCAGAATATATCCTTTGTGCTTGACCCTTTTCAATTAACATGTGCTTAAATGAATCAGACATGAAGAAAGACCAACTAGTTTTATAATAGGCCATTATATATTTGAAATACTCTCATTAGCATTCATGTAAATTCTTTAAAGGTCAAGAGGTCTCACCTGTATTTCAGGTCTAAAATGTTATGTGGTATATATCAGTAATTTCATCCTTTAAGAATGAAGATATAAATAGGAAATCCAGCCATGAAAAAGTATATTCAAGAAAATGTTTTTTTCATATGGTAATTCAGAAACAATTCATTTAAGTATATTAGACATTTTATCCAGGTTATTTCTAGTATTTAAGATCATGTACCTTAGTGATCTGAGGTTAGGTAAAGCTATGTGTCCCTAGTCAAGCCATTGGTAATCTCTCATATTTCTATGGGGTCTTAATTTTTCCAAAAATCATTATTACATCTTAATCCATTTAATTGCTGGTTTAATAAGGTGAGTTAGGTGTTACTATCTTCACTTTTTATGTGAGAATGTTCCAGCATAAAATCAGTTCAAGTCACATAGCAATTGGACAAATTACATAGCTGAGACTCAAAATCCCATCTTTGGCTTTTTTCTTTAATACAAAAATCACATTATTTATTCATTTAAAAACAATATTGTGGTTTTAAGAAGTATTTTTCTAAAGAAAAGACATAATCAAGATTGGATTTTATACAGCAAGGTTTGACCATGAATTTCTTTGAGACCCTAAATTTAGAGCTGATTTTCTTCCTTTCTTTCTGATCTTTGGATGATTTCATATTTTTTAATGACTGTGTTTTATATTTTACATCATGTCAATGTATGCCAAAACCAATAGAATACTGTAAAGTAAAATAAAATATAATAAATAATAAATTATAAAAAAATAGGGAAACTTAAAAAAAATAAAATGCTTTCAGATCTAAAAAAATAAATAAATAAAAATATAGAAGCAGAATGTTGGCCAGTAATTTACAAATCTTATAGTTTGATAATAAAAGGGTATTTTGTTTGTTTGTTTTTTACTTATTTGAAAGCCACGAAGTATGATGCAGTGTTTCCATTTAAAAAATGCTATCTGGAATGACCACTATCCAGTTTCCATCATTGCCACCAACTATCTGTGTGGCAAGATACTATTTGTCTGAATCTGTTTATTTGCCTCCTCAGTGAGAGAACTGAACTAGTTTTGTACATTCTTACATCATGTGTTTCTGGAGTACCTACTCTGGGCAAGACCTGTCTGCTTTTCAAGTCCACATTCTTTATAGTAAAGCATAGTTCTGGGTTAGTCATACTATACGTTTAGAAAACTCAAGGTATATTTATGTTCAACATTAACCAGAGGTCTGACTTTTCTCTGTACTCACAGAGGAGTTTAGAATAACTACCACATACTAATTTAAAAGGGCAACTTTTAACTCTTCATGGTTCATTTGAATTAATTGCTAGGATATGTTGAAATCAATGTATTTTCATCACATCAAACAGAAGAGATTCCATGCTAAAATTAGAAAAATAATCAGTGACCCATCTGATTCATTTTTTCAGCTGAATGCCTCCATTATTTATGACTGCAGGTTACAGAATGAGCACTATTGTATTCAAGTGCCAATGTACAAGCAACCCATAAAGGCCTTTCTCTTGCTCTCTAGTGCATGGCTGGCATCTTAAAATCATCACCTTGACCTCCTGAGAATTAAGACTTTCTGAACTGTCTCTTCTCCTGGAGTTACTCTTGTCTGCCCTGTCTACCTTCTGGTTGGTACTGATCTATAGTTTAGAATATTGACTTTGCTTTTCAACTTTCACTCTCTTGCTTCTAAATGCTCTAGGTAAAAGTTCTTGCTGTCCAATTCAGCATTTTTTTCAAGTGTCCCTCCCGATCCAAGAAAAGCACCAGAAAAATGGGAAATACCAAAGTCAGTAGCTCCTGCTTTAAACAAGTATAGAAATATTGGTCACGATGATCTGTTTTAATCCTCACGTAAAAGTGAGAGCAGATTTCAGATGCCTGCTGCTGCTGCTGCTAAGTTGCTTCAGTCCTGTCTGACTCTTTGTGACCCATAGACGGCAGCGCACCAGGCTCCTCTGTCCACAGGATTCTCTAGACAAGAATACTGGAGTGGGTTGCCATTTCCTTCTCCAGTTCAGGTGTCTAATTCAGCTCATATTAAATATCATGTTCATCTCCATTCTTTAGATGGAGCAGTAGCTATGCAGCTGTTGCATTCCGTTTTAGAAATGGCTGTCATAGTAGCGGTGGATGGATTCGTACTTTCTATATATATGTATCACTTTAAAATTGGGATGAAATGCTCTGTGTAAGTGTAAGCTATTAACAACCATTTACAGGATTAAGGCTTTACCCAATATAGGCTGATGCCATATACATGAATAGTTCTGAAGAAGCCATCATGCTTTATGGTGTCAGTGATCTGATGAAAGAATATAATAGGAGCATCGTCTCTGTGGCTCAGGAAAAATATCATTTATACCTTGGGTGAGATGGAATAAAAGACATTAAACTTCTGGGATATCTTAAGATACAAAGAATGGTAGGAGACTATTAGATGACCTTGTGAATCAAACCTATCACTGTTCCAGGGACAGTTTCAAAGGCTCAGATGAAAAATATATTCACTTATTTATGAAAGCTTTCCAAAGTATCTAGGAAGCTGAATAGACAACTAAAATAAAATAATAATAAGCCATAGTATGGTAGAAACCAACCACCATATGCATAACCACACAAATAGACTTTCTTCAAAGCCCAAAGCTAACTACCCAGCCATAATTTCTTTATGTTTGAACTCATGCTGAAAAAAGGAACTCCTTTACTCCTCCAACTCCCAGGCTCAGAAGATTAGCTATAAAAACAGCCATTTTGCCTAATGTAGGTTTCAAGTTTATTTGCATAGGAGTTTAATGAGTATTTATTGAACACCTTCTATCTACATATTGGTATTTCTACGCATTTATCCATCCCATTGAACAGAATTTATGAAGGCAGAACTGAAGGGGACAATTTGTTGTTTCCCCGGCTCAACTCTTGTTTGTTTTCTCTTCTTTTCTCCCACCAGCTTTCTTTTTATTGCTGTGACTGTCTGGCTGATTTCACTTTGAGGAATCATTTTTGCATTTCTCTTGATCTGTTTGACTCGTATCTCAGTAGATAGCAGAGGAGAGTCCAAATCAATATACATACTTAAGTCAGCAGTACTGAAAAGGAAATTAGGTCTTAGTGTGAGTGAGAAACAATTTGGAAGAAAGGAAAATAAGAAGTTTAGGGGGAAAAAATCCCTCCCGTGGCTGCACATTTCCTACTTTATTATATTGAAATGCCCCATCACAGCAGATATGCTGGCTAATTGAAGCCGGTTTAGATGCATTCTAAATAGTAAGCAGAGTTGAAAATCTGATATTTGTCAAATGGCAAATGACCCAGTCATGGGGTGTTACTGTCATCATGATAATATTTTTGCCGCAGGTGTATCAAAACTTTATATTTTGCATATTTTGTGTAAGATGATCAACATTCCCTTGTAAATGAGTTGCAAAATACCGGTGTTAAGGTAAACAGAAGTTCCTGTCTGTATCTTACAGGTAAACATATTAGGATACAAAGATAATATGTAACTTGTCCATGATTGTAGAATTTGTCAGTAGCAGAAAAGAGATTTGTTGTTTTATTTTCCTAAAGCACAAACTTCTCACTACCCTCTTACAATGCCTCCAAAGAGATGGTTAGAAGCTAAATTTCATCATTTGTGTAGTTTTTGTGTAATTGTACTGACTGATGTCTTTTTTCCCCCTCCAATGAAGAGTCATATTTTCTTGTTTCTTCATAAATATCTAATATTTACTTGGGGCTGTATGTTGAGAATGTTTTATTTTTGAGAGTCTGATTGTCAACCTCTGCTTGTTCTGGGCAGTTTACCTGTTGTTCTTCATTGTACTCTACTTCCTTGTGCTATGATTTGAACTTGGGTACAGGCAGAAAATCTGATGAATTTGGAGCTTACATTAGATATTTTCTTTATCTCAGGAATTACATTCCTATACTGTATGAAGAGAATGGCTTCATATATTTTGTCCAGTATCTTAAGATGAAATGATAAGTACAGTATCTGTTATTACCTAATGACTTGAGCTGAAAGTCACTTATTTGACATTTATTTAGTCATTCTACCAATTTTGTCAGTTTCAAAATATTTCAGAATTACCATTTTCCAACATATTGCCCTAAATGCATATCTTTCTTCCCAATGCCCTGCAAACATGAAATTATAGAGATTTTGTATTACAAAGAGTAAGGAATCTGGAATACTAAATATATTTTCAGTGACTGACTATTGATGAAAGCGAAAGAGGAGAGTGAAAAAGTGGCTTAAAGCTCAACATTCAGACATGGGTTTGGGTGAACTCTGGGAGTTGGTAAAGGACAGGGAGGTGTGGTGTGCTGCGGTTCATGGGGTTGCAAAGAGTCGGACACGACCGAGCTACTGAACTGACTGACATGTAAAATAGATAGCTAGTGTTATGCACAAGGAGCTCAGGTTGGTGATCCGTGGTGACCTAGATGGGTAGGATGGGGTGGGGTGGCGTCAGAGGGAGGACCAAAAGGAAGGGATATATGTATCCATATAGCTGATTCATTCACAACAGAACCTAACACAGATTGTAAAGCAACCATATCCCAATTTATATCAAAACCTCAGATATGCAGATGACACCACCCTTATGGCAGAAAGTGAAGAGGAACAAAAAAGCCTCTTGATGGAAAGAGGAGAGTGAAAAAGTTGGTTTAAAGCTCAACATTCAGAAAATGAAGATCATTGCATCTGGTCCCATCACTTCATGGCAAATAGATAGAGAACAGGGGAAACAGTGTCAGACTTTATTTTGGGGGGCTCCAAAATCACTGCAGATGGTGACTGCAGCCATGAAATTAAAAGACGCTTACTCCTTGGAAGAAAAGTTATGACCAACATAGATAGCATATTCAAAAGCAGAGACATTACTTTGCCAACTAAGGTCCATCTAGTCAAGACTGTGGTTTTCCCAGTGGTCATGTATGGATGTGAGAGTTGGACTGTGAAGAAAGCTGAGCGCTGAAGAATTGATGCTTTTGAACTGTGGTGTTGGAGAAGACTCTTGAGAGTCCCTTGGACTGGAAGGAGATCCAACCAGTCCGTTCTGAAGATCAACCCTGGGATTTCTTTGGAAAGAATGATGCTAAAGCTGAAACTCCAGTACTTTGGCCATCTCATGTGAAGAGCTGACTCATTGGAAAAGAGTCTGATGCTGGGAGGGATTGGGGGCAGGAGGAGAAGGGGACGACAGAGGATGAGATGGCTGGATGGCATCACAGACTCGATGGACGTGAGTCTGAGTGAACTCTGGGAGTTGGTGATGGACAGGGAGGCCTGGCGTGCTGTGATTCATGGGGTTGCAAAGAGTCGGACATGACTGAGCGACTGAACTGAACTGAACTGATATATACACACACAAGTATTCAAAAAAAAAAAAAAAAACCTTTTCAAGGAACAGAGAAAGACCAATATGTAAGCATGCTGCTGCTGCTGCTGCTAAGTCACTTCAGTCGTGTCCAACTCTGTGCGACCCCACAGATGGCAGCCCACCAGGCTCCACCATCCCTGGGATTCTTCAGGCAAGAACACTGGAGTGGGTTGCCATTTCCTTCTCCAATGCACAAAAGTGAAAAGTGAAAGAGAAGTCGCTCAGTAAGTGTCTGACTCTCATGATCCCATGGACTACAGCCTACCAGGCACAGAGACATTCAATGATACTCAGAATTTTTGAGGAAGAATCACAGATCTCTGGTTAAGGTACAGAGAAAGAAAAGGAGAGAGTAAGAAGCTTTCTGCTTTTTTGGCACAGTTCACCTTGGCTTTGTTTAAATTCCAGATTTTCATGTGATTTATATCAGTCCTCCAAAATGTTAGTTAATGCAGGGATATGATGACTTAACTTTACCTTTTTGATCAATTAACTCCTAAGAATTAATGGAGTGAGGTTTTAAAAAATATTCTCGTATAACTATGACTTGAATGTTCCCAGAAACTTCTTGGTGACAAGCAAAGTTGCAGTTAAATTGGGTGCTTACATGGTATGATTTAAGGGACATCAAAAAGCATGAACATAATTTTTTGCTAGTTTTTTTTTTAAGGCACATGCTATTTTCATGTCTATTTGTTATTGCTAAATAAGTGGCAACTTTAGTTATCTCAAAAAAATGTCTTCACTGTGCTTGATATTTGTTTTCAGAGACAAAGCTTTTCAAAGATTCCACTTTTCAAAGAGTGATTTTTTTTTTTTGGACCCACCCTCTACAGTAATGAAAATAAAAATAGAAAAACTATATGGGACCTAACAAAATTTAAAAGCTTTTGCCCAGCAAAGGAAACCATAAATAAAACAAAAAGACAACCCTCAGAATGAGAGAAAATATTTGCAAACAAAGCAACTGACAAGGGATTAATCTCCAAAATATACAGATAGCTCAATCCAGTCAAAACATTGGCAGAAGATTTAAATTGAAATTCCTCCTTTGCTAATTCTTAATATCACCTTAAATACTTATTTGACCCTTTCCCTTTGTCAAAGATACTGGCTTCAGAGGGTCCCGCCCAAAATACAATATATGAAGAGTCAATTTATGTAGCTGGTTTGGTCATTAAATATTGAGCAGAGATTATGGAAAGTAGAAAGTTTTTTAGAAAAAGGAGTTGGGCAGTTCTGGGGCATGGTGTGCCACTGGCTTGAGTAGGGTTAGAAGAGTGAAACAGCTTGGGAAGTAAAGAAAAGCATCAAACACAATGGGGCCCTGAGAGGAAAAGGGGAGGATCTAGAAGAAACAGTTGTTCTCTGCACTTTGGCTTAGACTCCACTTTATAGATTTTTACAAATGGCGCCCCACTCCAGTACTCTTGCCTGGAAAATCCCATGGACGGAGGAGCCTGGTAGGCTGTAGTCCATGGGGTCCCTAGGAGTTGGACACGACTGAGCGACTTCACTTTCACTTTTCACTTTCACGCATTGGAGAAGGAAATGGCAACCCACTCCAGTGTTCTTGCCTGGAGAATCCCAGGGACAGGAGAGCCTGGTGGGCTGCCATTTATGGGGTCACACAGAGTTGGACACGACTGAAGCCACTTAGCAGCAGCAGCAGCAACCAATTAATCTTTGCAACATCCTACATAGGGGTGGGGAAAGGGGAGGTAAAAACTACTGGGTGTGAGATAGACTCAAGGATGAATTGTACCAACATGGAGAATATAGAGCATATTTTTTAATAACTGTAAGTGGAAAGTAACTTCTAAAAATTGTATAAAAAACATGGTCCAGAAGGATACATGCACCCCAATGTTCATTGCATCTCTGTTTACAATATCCAAGACATGGAAGCAACCAATATCCATCAACAGAGGCATGGATAAAGAAGATGTGGTGCAAATATACAATGGAATATCACTCAGCCATAAGAAGAACGAAATAATGTCATTTGCAGCAGAGATTGTCAAACTGAGTGAGGTAGGTCAGAGAGGGGAAAATATCATATGACATCCCTTATGTGAGGAATCTAAAAAGAAATGATGCAAATGAACTTATTTACAAAATGGAAACAGACTTAGGTAATGAAATGATGGCTGCCAAAGGGGAAGAATGGGAGGAAGGGATAGTTAGGGAGTTTGGGATGGACATGTACACACTGCTGTATTTAAAATGGATAACCAACAAGGACCTAATCATGTAGCACAGAGAACTCTGCTCAATGTTATGTGGCAGGCTGGATGGGAGCGAAGTTTGGGATAGAATGGATACATGTATATGAATGACTGAGTACCTTTCCAACTGACACTATCACAACTGTTACCTGGCTATACTATAATCCAAAATAAAATAAAAAAGTTTAAAACATCTATTGCCAAAAATAAATATTATCATTTTTAGAAAGAAATAAAAAAAGAGGTAATGGTTATACAAAAGAGGATATATCAGAGAGTTTTGGGGATAATATAATTTTAGTTTGAAGATTAATATACTGCATTTTGGGGGCTTCCCTGATGGTTCAGATGGTAAAGAAACTTTTTGTAATGCAGGAGACCTGGGTTCAATCCATGGGTTGGAAAGATCCCCTGGAGAAGGAAATGGCTACCCACTCCAGTTTCTTACCTGGAAAATTCATGGACAGAGAAGTCTGGCAGGCTACAGTCCATGTGGTCACAAAGAGTCAGACACAACTGAATAACTAAGCACACATATTGAATTTTCACCTAATTCTATGGCCAAAGAATTATACAATGATTTGCTCTTCAACACTGAACTTGTAAGTATTAGATCTGGGACTAGAACGCAAGGCCTCTGGTCCTTGGCCCTTGATTATTTCCATCCTCCAGGACTCTTACTTTTCTGGTTATTGGCACTTTCAGTGAGGACATAGCCTACCTACAGTCACGGCCCTAAAACTAAGTGGCAAGATTCAATCTCTGCCAAGACTTCTGAACACACGCTCAGACTCTCTGGTGTTTCCAGACCTCTTTAAGCATGCTCTAGTCAAGTTTTGGACAGAAATGTAGATGCATTTCTCAATCTACAGACAGTGATCTATCCTTGTGGTATATATCATCATTTTCCAGAATCCTTTTCTGGCATTGTTACTACCCAGGAGATTGAAAAGATTGATGTATACCTGAAGCTCTTTCCATTTCAAGAATAAATACATTTTGCAAGACTGTCTTCTGGTTTTAGTCATTGTCAAGCCTGTGATTCCTGAGATTGCACGTGCATATTGACAAGCACCCTCAGTAGTCCTTGTGTTCAAAATTCTGCAGAATAAGTAATTGTATGTATTCATAGTAAATTTGGTTAGTAAGTAAGTGGGTACCAACAATGAAGATTTACTTTCTCCATATCCAAAAGGAAAGCTACCCAGGAATGATTCCCAATTCAATAATCATAGAATGAGATTCTGAAAGGCCTACTTCTCTTCTCCACAAATTAGAAAATATACATACCAAAAGGTTCATTGGCTCACTTGAGACCACACCAATAGTTTGTAGCAAGGCTAGGATGAAATCTGGGCTCAGGAACTTATTCCAGTGGTCAAGGCTCCAGTGAGGATCTGTACCGTTCCAATGGGAAAAAAAAACCTAAAGTCAGGAAAATACCTTGAAAAACAAAGTTTTTCACATTTCAAAAAGAAAATGAAACAATGGAACATATCATGATTGGCTGTCAAAATCTGTTTTTTATTGGGTCTGACACTCACAATCAGACTTAAAATTCAGACACATACATACACACATTTACTCAGAAATGCATTCTGGATAAAAATTGGGTGAAATTCCCCATGTTGTTGCTGTGTCGGCCACTGGTATCATCAAATATTTTTTAATCTCTTTTCTGAGCACAATTCAGATATTCAACAGCTGGGAATAAATAAGCAATATAAATCTCTATTTCTTGAAAACAGAAATAAAGTCTCTACCTTTCAGATAACTTAATAACCTCTAGCATCAGTAATAAATACCCAGCTTTCTGTATAAATTACATTCGGTCTTGGAATATTGTACTCAGCCTTGAGTTATTTGTTTCATATATCGTATCTCTAGGTATACAAATTAAAAAGAAATGTTTCAGAAGGTGATTAAATCACCACTGAAGGGAGGTAGGTATATGCTGACGGCATAACTTTGAGAAGTGTTCCCCTCCATGGGTTCCCTGGTTCTTGGTTATAATTGCCTTTAATTAAATAACTAGAATTTTGAAATAAGGCATTCATTCTCAGTTATCAAGGGAAACTGCTGCCTAATAATTCCCATGTTGAAACAGTCTAATCTTGCCCTGGACAGTGAAGGTTCAAAATGTGATGGTCATAAGGTTTCATGCCCTTCCAACCTTTGCAGAAAGCAAGAGTCAAATGTGGCACCATTTTAACATTTTTATGGTTCAGATTGAGCTGTGGTACTTTGCTTATGTTTGACTAGTAACATGCAGGCATGTTGCATGGCCAATCTGATTTTTGCACCTATCATTAAGGCTTGATAATGACCAGCAGAGTCATGCTGATCCAAGACGGATCTTAACCAGGACCCTTTCTTCCCTGGTTCTCTAGGAGCCCTGAGCAACATGTCATTACAGAGATAAATGCGGTGAGTAGGTCTCCTTTGCAGAAAGGTTTTGAAAAGTTGAACTGAAGCTCAATCATGAGGTCAATAAGTTTCAGCCCTGACTAAACAGAACCTCCATGTTCTAGGAGAAGCTGGAGAAGATCATTTGGACAGCTCAATGATCGTCAGTTCAACACTTCATTTTTAATCAGAATACATTCTTCAAGAAGCTTATATCTGATATGCAGAACAATGAATTTGTATCTGCCTGTACACAGCCCACTATATGAAAGAAATACACCCCAGAATAAGATGTATTACATCCCATTCTCTGCAAATCATTGCCTCCTGGAGTCAGAGATTTCATTATGTAAAAATCTCATTATGAATTTTGCTTGGATCACTGAGTTCTTGACCCTTTTTGTTGCTTTTTTGACAAAAAATATTAAGTTCAACATATTAATATTTTAGACAATGAATGAAATGTGTTTGAGAGAAAATGAAATCTATGTCATATAGTTTTATATCCATATATATCGAATTGAATATAATAGTTCTGGCTTTGTGTTTTTTCTGTAGATTTTTTAGAATTCATCATAATTCAGAAGGCTGGAAGTCAGAATGTTAGAACTACTAATTCTGTAGATAGCAAAACATAGAGACAAACAGCCTCTGCATGGAGCAATGTTCATGTCTATCTTACAGGTTTGCAATGTGGCAATAGTTCTGTAGCTTGAGTCTGGTAATCAGCAAAATCTTGGCATGTCAGGTGCACTAAAGGAGGAGGAAAATGGCAGAAACTCATCTGATGAAGCTCTATAAGCCTTTTGGACAAGCTCATCTGTGGGGATGGAAGAAGTTATCCAATAGTTGCCTTGTCCCCTAGATGTGTCATGAAATAAGGGACTGATACAGTTTAAAAGAGGAATCAAATGATCTTTTCTTAATCTTTGTACTATGTTAGGGCAAAACTATACCATTCTGAGAACTTCTAACCTGGGGAACATGCCTCTTCCCCAAGGTAACCATGGATCCCTTTCAGGTTTGATACCTTTTGGTTTTAAGGAACAAGCTGTGTGCCCAGTGGTAGGTGTCCTGAGGCAGGAGGTAGATGCTCCCTCCACCCCCTCAAGGTGGGATTAGAGATTCAGTCCCCCTGGACTGAAACTCCAAAATACTAATAGCAGGACAACTGAGAGAGGAGACTGGGCTCTGCCCAGATAAAGATTAACATGCCACATATTTCTCATTCTTAAAGTAATAAGACCTCCCTGATTACACAAACACAGAAAGGCTCGTTGGAGGTCAAAAGGAGAGTAATGCTAAGGAATGCTCTACCCATAGGCCTTTGCGGTAGAATGCATCTTGACTAAGAGATGGCACATGCACAATGCACACAAGGGGGATCCGGAGATAGGCCAAGTATGGACTCTGAAGCAGATAAAATGATCGGCCAAAGGAAAACCAGAAGAAGTACCCATTTAAATGATTTGAACTGCCTACAGGGTTCAACTCTCTCTCTCTGAGGCCGCCCAGGTGTCTTAACCACATGAACTGTACCCTTTTTTGCCCCTAATAAATACTGTATTTGTCTCACTAGTCTCCATCTTTATGGAATTCTATCTCTGCACAACAAAAGGCTTTGTCACTGACCACTGGTTCAGTGGTTCAGCTTCATTGCTCTCATCGCTGCAAGCTGACCTCAGTCTGGCCGGAAACCAAAGCCCTCCTTCAAGCCACTGTGGGCTGAGGCCACTCGAGATCAGTCTTAGCAGCAGTCATTTCCTGGGACCATATTTCCTTTGCTAAGAGAATATTGGCTTATCNATGGACAGGGAGGCCTGGCGTGCTGTGATTCATGGGGTCACAAAGAGTCAGACAGGACTGAGCGACTGAATTGAACTGAACTGAATATGATCATAAATTCTTTGTTCCTCAAATTGAGGGAGGAAGGGAAGGAAGTTGCATCCAAGCCAAAAGGTTGCTCTGGGCTAATGTCTCAGCCCAGATAAAAGGGTCCAGTTTGCATTGGCAGGCGAAGATGCAATGACATGAAAATTGCCTGTGGTTTACAAGACTCCAAACATGTGGGTTCTGATCATAATGGGAGCCCAAATGGTGCAATTGTAGAAGCCTTCAGCTAGAGTTCCTGTATTTTCCAAGTTGAGGAAGGCTTAAGTGATTTACCTGCTGTCAAGTTTGATACACATATGTGTACCACTGGGTAGTATATATGGGTGTGCATGATTAAAATATGACATTTATAATCCCCAAGGTAACAGTTACATTCACCAACATTCTTTCTGCCTTGAAATATTAAGAAATAATCTAACATCTTTTTTCATTGAAGGAATGTTTTTACCCTCCTGTTGAGAGGAAAACAGTGACATTGACAAATGATTTTTTCATCTTCATGATTTTTATCAATGAGTTGCCCTGTCTGGGCTTTCCTGGTGGCTCAATGCTAAAGAATCCAACTGCCAATGCAATAGACTAGGGTTTGATCCCTGGGTTGGGAAGATCCTCTGGAGAAGGATATGGCAACTCACTCTAGTGTTCTTGCCTAGAGAACTCTATGGTCAGAGGAGCCTGGTGGGCTATAGACTATGGGGTGGCAAAGAGTTGGATATGATTGAGCAAAAAACACTTTGCCCATGTCCAGAGAGGTCACCATGAGCCACAAATCATTCTGATTAGAACCAAATAAACACTTAGCTTCTGTCATCCATCAGATGTTTATAACTGGGGTTGGCAAACTTTTGTGATAAAGGTCAGTTAGTAAATATTTTAGGTTTTGTGAGCCATATGGTCCCTTTCAACAATTCAACATGGTCACTATAAGAGAAAGACAGCCACTGACAAGGTGCACATGAATGGGCATGGTTCTGTTTCAATCAGTAGCAAAAAGAGATGGCAAGCTAGATTTGGCCTCTGGGGAACAGTTTGTCAGCCCTGCACTAGACTATACAAAAGGAAAGAAAAAAAAATGAACTGGGAACAAGGGAGACAGCTCCAAACCAAGTGGGAAAAATGAAATCACTGATGAAACACTGCAGGGGTACAAAGGAGATAATGTTCTAGTTGTAAGATACTCTAAGGGAATGATAATAAATCAATAAACTCTGGGTGCCCATGTGAGAAAATAAAATTGATCAGTAGAATTTCCTACCAACTATAACCACTGTGCAAAAAAGTTCTATTTTAAAAAATATAAATAAATATACAGCTCAGACATAGGAGCTAACTGCAACATGGATGAGCCTTGAAAACATGATGCTGAGTGAAAGANCATTGGAAGGACTGATGCTGAAGCTGAAACTCCAATAGTTTGGCCATTTGAAGCAAAGATCTGACTCATTGGAAAAGACCCTGATGCTGGGAAAGATTGAAGGCAGGAGGAGAAGGGGACGACAGAGGATGAGATGGTTGGATGGCATCACCAGCTCAATGGACATGAGCTTGAATAAGCTCTGGGAGTTGGTAATGGACAGGGAGGCCTGGTGTGCTGCAGTGCATGGGGTCACAAAGAGTTGAACACGATTGAGTAACTGAACTGAACTGAACAGATAGAAAATATATGTTTTTTTAATCCAGAAAAATCCCAAAAAGCACTCCAGAAAATATTTGCATGTATTTATGACTATTTGGGGCTTCCCTGGTGGCTATGGACAGGGAGACCTGGTGTGCTGCAGTGCATGGGGTCACAAAGAGTTGGACACGATTGAGTAACTGAACTGAACTGAACAGATAGAAAATATATGTTTTTTTAATCCAGGAAAATCCCAAAAAGCACTCCAGAAAATATTTGCATGCATTTATGACTATTTGGGGCTTCCCTGGTGGCTCAGAGGTTAAAGCGTCTGCCTCCAATGTGGGAGACCAGGGTTTGATCCCTGGTTTGGGAAGATCCCCTGGAGAAGGAAATGGCAACCCACTCCAGTATTCTTGCCTGGAGAATCCCATGGACTGAGGAGCTTGGTGGGCTGCAGTCCATGGGGTCACAAAGAGCTGGACACAACTGAGTGACTTTACTTACTTACTTACAGACTTTCCTGGTGGCTCAGATGGTAAAGTGTCTGTCTACAATGCAGGAGACCTGGATTCGATCCCTGGTTTGGGACGATCCCCTGGAGAAGGAAATGGCAATCCACTCCAGTACTATTGCCTGGAAAATCCCATGGACAGAGAAGCCTGGTAGGCTACAGTCCATAGCATTGTAAAGAGCTGAAGACAACTGAGCGACTCCACTTTACTTCATGACTATTTATATAGTATTTACATTGTAGTTGGTATTATAAGTAGGAATGATTTAAAGTATACAGGAGGATGTACCTAGTAATAAGTTATATGCAAATACTGTGCCATGTTATGTAAGGAATGTAAGAATCTTTGAAGGATTTTGGTATCCACAAGGACCCTGGGGCCAGTATTCCAAAGATAATGAGGGATTATTGTACCTTCTATTTTTATTTGCATTTAGTTCAACATATCTTAAAGCTCAACATTCAGAAAATGAAGATCATGGCATCTGGTCCCATCACTTCATGGGAAATAGATGGGGAAACAGTGGAAACAGTGTCAGACTTTATTTTTTTGGGGGGGCTCCAAAATCACTGCAGATGGTGACTGCAGCCATGAAATTAAAAGACGCTTA
>SJYX01008470.1:321442-339134 GCA_006410675.1 Oreotragus oreotragus | reverse complement strand
CATTACTGTGTCAACAAAGGTCCATCTAGTCAAGGTTTTCTTGACTTTGGCCACCGGATGTGAAGAGCTGACTCATTAGAAAAGACCCTGATGCTGGGAAAGATTGAGGGAAGGAGAAGGGGATGACAGAGGATGAGATGGTTAGATGGCATCACTGGCTCAATTGACATGGGTTTTGGTAAACTCCGGGAGTTGGTGATGGACAGGGATGCCTGGCATGCTGCGGTCCATGGGGTTACAAAGAGTTGGACAGGACTGAGTGACTGAACTGAACTCCATCTTCCTGAAAGTAGAAGTTAGATGTGTTTTCAAGGGCTATAATCATTTAAATTGCTGATACCAGTAGCTAAGAAATATTAAACTCAATTTCAGCATCATGGCTTGGCTATTAAAATTCTTATTTCTGTCTACATTTTAAAAATATCTGATTTGTGTGTATTGAAGTGAGAGGTAGCATTTCCTCTTGCTTTTAAAAAATAAGCAGGTAAGTTGATAGCTTTATTGCATGAAGAATTATTGCATGTGAAACTACTGTAAGGATAATCAAAGTCTTAATTCACTGAATTCCAACTAGCTGCCAGTCCTGGAGGACCACAGTTTGTAAACAAAAGCAAATGTGAAAGGTGTTAGGTCTGAAAGCATCTGCAGGAAGCTAGAGATGGGCTTAGGGTCATAACTGATAGTTCAACTTCTGTGGAGGAGAATGATCTGTTAATGCAAACATAATTAGGCACTCAGAGACTTGGGAGACTAGCTGATGGTGACTGAATGGAAGCAGTACTAATTCAAGAATGTGAAGAACTGGTCTTGAGTCCCAGCTTGGCCTTGAGTCATTGTATGAAACCTTGCTCAAGTCCGTTAAACTTCCTAAACTACAACTACTGTGCTGTTAAGTGTTAAATGAACTTATTCACTGTTCAAACGAAACCTGATATTTATGATGATGATGAAGATGTATCCTCATCCATTTGCTGATCTATATAGTAGCTGTTATTTTGAAGATTTGCATTTGTTTAGTTTTGAAATGCTACAAAGTCGTAGGTTTGCAGGTTGAAAAAGAACGTTTAAGGTTATCTAGGTAAGTTTCTATAGAACATTGATTCTCAACTTTGGCTGCACATTAGAATCACCCAGGGAGCTTTTTAAAAGCTTCGATGCCTTGGCCCATCTCCCAGAGATTTTGATTGAACTGATCTGGGGTGAGACCTGATCATTAGTACTTTTAAAAAGCTCCCCAGGTGACGTTAAAGTGTACGGGGTTGAGACTCACCAATCTGGATAAACGTCTCCAGTCCTGACTCAAGATGTCACTCAGCCTAAGTAATTCAAAATTCCCATTGGTCTAGTAATTTTCAAAACAGGGTTGGAAAAGAGGGCTAGTTTATCTTCTGACTCCTCCATCTCTCTCCCTATGCCCTAAGATGAGGACTCAATGTACATTTTGAAAGTGTTCCCTAGTAATTCTGACATCCATCTTATATTTTCACAACCCCAAGCCCCTATCTGTTTCCCTTATATCCTTTTGGCCTTCCAGCTGGGAGCTGACCTGATGCAAATGTACCTTCAAGGCTTAGATATGCTCTGCAGCATTCATACTTGCTTCTGCCTGAACATCTTCTATGACAGGAAACTCACTAACACCTTAGCAACTCTTTTGTCTTTGGAAAGTCTTCAAGAAGGTCAGATGTAAAGATGACAAGGAGACAGAAGGATGTGGTCATTTAAAAACAAATTCAACTGGAGTTATAATGTTTCTTGAAATTAGCTAACTTTTTTTGAATACCGACTACCTTTCATTTACTAAGTTTTCTACCCCAAAACAACCCTGTGAAGATGTTATACTCATCTCTTCCTGTTTAAGCAAAAGGCTGTTTTAGTAATTTTGATAAGAAAGCTGAGACATATGCAAGATAAGTAAGTTGACAGAGTCAGCCAGTAAATTGTCAAGTGGGATTTGAGCTGTAGCTATCACTCCCATGCTGCATTTTGACTTAAGAATTCCATCTATATAGCCAGTTTCATTTGTTTTTAGTGGTTCAGTTGCTAAGTTGTGTCTGACTCCTTGTGACCCCATAGACTGCAGCAGACCAGGCTTCCCTATCCTCTATCCTCTAGTATCTTCCAGAGTTTGCTCAAACTCATGTCCATTGGTGATACCATCCAAGCATTTTTAATATTAAATGGTGTACTGTATAAGTAACACATGGAAAGTAGATTTTCAAGATGGATCGTGTCTATGAAGAAAGTGTTGAAGGGGAAAAGGGATGCTGTCAGAGCCAACATTCAAGAAAGGATTGGTGGGCTTCCCTGGTGGCTCGGTGGTTAAGAACAAACAAAAAAACCTGCGTGTGAGCGCAAGAGACACAGGTTTGATCCCCGTGAAGCAACTAAGCCCCTGTGCCACAACTGCTGAGCCTGTGCTCTAGAGCTCACACTCCACAACTTCCGAAGCCCGCACCCTACAGCCTGCGCTCTGCAACAAGAGGAGCCACCTCAATGAGAGCACCCCAACGAGAGGGCACCCCAACTGCTCACCACAACTAGAGAGAACTCCACACAGGAACAAAGACCCAGCACAGCCCAAAACTAATAAATAGATAGAACAGCAAGGAGGTCAAACCAGTCACTCCCAAAGGAAATCAACCCTGACTATTCATTGGAAGGACAGTTGCTGAACCTGAAGCTCTAATACTTTGGCCACCTGATGCAAAAAGCTGACTCACTGGAAAAGACCCTGATGATGGGAAAGATTGAAGGCCAGAGGAGAAGGGGGTGACAGAGGATGAGATGGTTGGATGACATCATCGACTCAATGGACATAAGTCTAAGCAAACTCCAGGAGATGGTGAAGGACAGGGAAGCCTGGCATGCTGCAATCCATGAGGTCATAAAAAGTCAGACACAACTGAACAACTGAACAACAACAACATTAAGGAAAAAAAAAGAATGGATTGGCAACCAGATCTGGGGAATCAGTCTAGAGGTAGGTTATGGAAGACAACATCGGTGAGGGCGAGGTGACGAACCCTGCTGGCTCTTCCCTTGGCTGATCTTTCCAGCAAAGTGTGAACTCAGGTCTCTCCTTGCATTTAGAGGCAAAACCTGTCACTCCCCAGAGGAGCTCCTTGTACTGGTCGGTTTGCTAATTCATTGCTGACTGGGCTTGTCTGTTAAGAGAACACATTAAATATTTAAACCTTGTCCTTCCTCAGATGCACAGCAGCAAAGATGATTTTCCACGGAATTTAGCATTAAATTCAGGCAATTTGTACAGCTGTGCATATAAATGGCTTTTCACATAATCTCTAGAGGCCAGGGTCAATGTTCCTCGTACATTTTAATACTGTAGATGACATAGCGACATCCTTCCAATTTATGTTCCCTCATAATTGAAAGGGGCTTAATAAAAGTGAGGAAAAGGCAGTATGTACACAGCAACATTGATTTCTGCTGACAGTTGAGAGGAAGTTAATTGTAATTTTAATGTAATTTGTTCCATGGGTGATGTTGAACCCCTGGAACATAACTAAATCCATTTTGGAAGAAATAGTTGTATGTGTCTCTGTGTGTATCTGTGTTATAATATTAGAATGACCCAATTATACAGCTGTCATGAAGACACCAAATATAACTTCCCCAGATGAATGCTTTAATTATTTTTCCCACAGATATATTTGTTTAAATAAATGGAAGCCTGTTGTTTTGATCAACACAGTTTGGAAGAAATAGTTGTATGTGTCTCTGTGTGTATCTGTGTTATAATATTAGAATGACCCAATTATACAGCTGTCATGAAGACACCAAATATAACTTCCCCAGATGAATGCTTTAATTATTTTTCCCACAGATATATTTGTTTAAATAAATGGAAGCCTGTTGTTTTGATCAACACAGAATTTTACCCAATCAGATTTTGGGGTGACACAGATATTATGTTGCTTGAAATAAACTCACACATTATATGTTAAAATACAAGTGTAACTGTCCTAATTGTTCAAGTTAAGCTTACCTGCATGAACTGTAGTTAATGTTTATTCTGGGTGAAGCAGTTTTTTATTGTTATTTTTTCATTTAGTAGAGTAAGAACATGCTAATAGTTTTCCTGCGAATTCAAACATTTCCTGCTGTGGATAAAAACAAATGTAAAACTGAAGAATGACGGTATTCTCTGGCTCTGAAATTTGCTAATTGCAGAGCTATTCAATNGTGAAGCAGTTTTTTATTGTTATTTTTTCATTTAGTAGAGTAAGAACATGCTAATAGTTTTCCTGAGAATTCAAACATTTCCTGCTGTGGATAAAGACAAATGTAAAACTGAAGAATGACGGTATTCTCTGGCTCTGAAATTTGCTAATTGCAGAGCTATTCAATTATAGGTAATATCCTTTTATTGCTAATAAGATTACCATGTGTCAACACAACTGCAATTCTGAAATAGAATTTGCCCAATTTGCCTTCTATGGAATTTAAAACTGTTTTGTGTAAAAGGTTTTAGAAAATTAGCACTGAAATATGAATGACAAGGAAGAAATAAGTAAAACACATCTAATTTCCCCCCCCTCCAGATGTTTTTCTCTGAGGACAGTTTAAAAATGGATTTTGCCACCAAAAGAATTAAAAAAAAAATTAAAAGAAAAGAAAGAAAAGAAAAACAACAACAAACCAGGTAGCTGATTGATTCTATTGTTATCCAGGTTAAAAATGTCTTTAACTTGTTTGCAGTCTACTATTATGAAATTTGGTATTATCTAAATTCCCCGCCCTCAGCCAGTGTCTAGTATTATGTTAGGTACAGAATAAGCAAAAATGAAGGTTATGGTTTAGATCACAAAATCAAAAAAGCATCAGAATCAACTAGATGGGAGACAAAGAGGCATGTAAAACAAATGTTCTGGGATGTATTAAATGTATTAATCAATGTTCTCCAGAAGAATAGAATCAATAAGAATATATGTTGTGTGTATATATCATATACAATATGTTATATGAAATACATACCTAATGATATTTATTATAAGGAATTGGCTCATGTTATTTTGGAGGCTGAGACACCCTGTGATTTACTGTCTGCAGGATGGAGACCCAAGAAATCCTATGGATTAAAGTCCAATCTGAGTCTCAAGGTCTGAAAGCCAGGAGCCAGTGTAAACCCTAGTCTTGGGGCAGAAGACCAAACTCTCAGCTCTTGCATTCAAGCAGGGAGAATGAATGCTCCTTCATTGCCTTTCCTTCTATTCAGGTCTTCAGTGGATTGCTGATGCCCACCCACAAGCAGGGAGGACAATCTATTCTACTGATTCAAATACCAATCACATCCAGAAATAGTCTCACAGACACAACCAGAAAGAATGTTTATTTCTGGGAACCCTGAGACCCAGCCAAGCTGACACATAAAATTAACCATCGCACTGGGTCTTATCTCAGACCAGCCAAATCAGACTCTTGGAACATAGAATGTGAAGATATGCATGCTATAGTTGATCCCTAAGGGGCTTCTCAGGTGGCTCAGTGGTAAAGAATCTGCCAGACAACGCAAGGAGATATAGGAGGCAGTTTCAATCCCTGAGGTAGGAAGATCCCCTGGAAGAGGAAATGGCAACCAACTCCAGTATTCTTGCTTGGAGAATCCCATGGACAGAGGAGCCTGGTTGGGTACAGTTCATGGGGTCTCACAGAGTCGGACACGACTGAAGCGACTTAGCAGCAGCAGCAGCAGCAGCAAAAAGTCAGATACGATTGAGCACATACGCACATGCTTCTTGTACACGTGATGTTTGAGAACCACTGGCCTAAAGGCTCATGAATGGCTTTTGTGAATATCTGGTGTCCCTCAACCTTGGCCTTTGGCTGCAAAGACCCACAGGGTGACTTTTGATTTTCTTTTAAGAAAAAGACTGTACTTATCCACTTACTGTCAAACACAGCTACAACAGAGGTTTTCAGGATGATGATGGTCTTTAAATGAAATGACAGCAACGATGCTAGAAAATATAGGTGTCTAGGCTCCTCTGTACATAGTGGGACACTTTAAGAGTATGAATGACTGCTTGCTTGAGAGATCTGATCTTTCTTTCTAAAATAATGTTTCCAAAAATATAATCTATGGACCATGTATATCAGGATAATTTATGTTTCCAGACACATTCAATTAAAATCACAGAGATTGGATCTAGAAATCTGTATATCTTAACATGCTATATCACAACTCCCATCCTTACCACCACCGTCATTGGCATTTGATGAGCTTAGGAGAGAACTTACTTCTCTTTTCCTTGGATTTAGGGTGAATAATGGTCTCTGTTTGCCCAGGACTTGTCCAGATTTAACATGATAAGTCCCATATTCTGGGAAACTCCCTGAAAAGTGAAAGTCATTCAGTTGTGTCCAACTCTTTGCGACCCCAGGGAGTATATAGTCCATGGAATTCTCCAGACCAGAATACTGGCTGCTGCTGCTGCTAAGTCACTTCAGTCGTGTCCGACTCTGTGTGACCCCATAGACGGCAGCCCACCAGGCTCCCCCATCCCTGGGATCCTCCAGGCAAGAATACTGGAGTGGGTTGCCATTCCCTTCTCCAATGCATGAAAGAGAAAAGTGAAAGTGAAGTCGCTCAGTCTGTCTGACTGTTAGCGACCCCATGGACTGCAGCCCACCAGGCTACTCCGTCCATTGGATTTTCCAGGCAAGAGTACTGGGGTGGGGTGCCATTGCCTTCCCCAAGAATACTGGCATTGGTAGCCATTCCCTTCTCTCCAGGGGATCTTCCCAAACCAGGATCAAGCCTGGATCTCCTGCATTGCAGGCAGATTCTTTACCACCTGTGACACCAGGGAAGCCCAAGAATACTGGCGTGGGTAGCCTATCCCTTCTCCAGCGGATCTTCCTGACCCAGGAATTAAACTCTCCTGCATTTCAGGTGGATTCTTTACCAGCTGACCTACCAGGGAAGCTCTAGTCCTGAGCAGATTGGAACAGGTGGTCTCCCTAACTAAGGGAAGCCTGATGTGCTGTAGTCCATGAAGTCGCAGAATCAGACACGACTGAGCGACTGAACAATAATGACAGCTAAGACCTAATTTCAAGTTTCCTTCTACCACACATCAGCTATAGGGCTTTGAACGTAACGCTAAGCCATTTTGAGATACCATTTCCTCATCTGTAAAATAACTATAATATCCATTGCACAGAGATGAGTATAGATTAAATGAAATTAGATGTGATTACACATATAAAGCACCTACAAGCACACGTTCTATAAATGTTATTTATTTTCTCTATTGTTGGCAAAATCCTATTCTCAGGCCCCAGGGGAGGATCCTGTTCTACACAACAAGAAGGTGGGCGCCATTGAATTTGTTTCACCTGCCAAAAAGAGAGAGCTACTTCTTTGTCAGTAAATAACAGGTTGTCATGAGCTGTTTTCAGGCAGATTTTTTTTTTCAATTTGCAAATATGCAAATTGAGTGAATGTTTCACTTCATTTCCATGTGAAATTAATTAACTATAAAATCTGGATATAAACAACAAAAAAAGAAAAATGAGTTCAAAATAGGGGGCTGTTAGAATTTAAATCAGACATTTGGAATCATATAAATCAAAGAGCTACATGGATAAAACCTTAAGGTTAGGTTATGTTCCTACTACTAACTATAATAGGCTATGAAGATTCGTACAAATCTTAGTTTTTCTACACCTTCGATTCCATACTTATAAAAGGATGAGGTTGGAATAGTATATTAAAGTTATCTTGAAAGTTCCTTCAAGCTTTTCCATTCTGTTCTAGTTAAATTATTATTTTGCTTCTCTTAGGATTCTCTTAGCAGGCAGATTCTTTACCATCTAAGCTACTAGGGAAGCCCAAGTAAAAAGGAGCTGGATACTTTGAGACAATTAAATGCTGATTAATTTTATATTTTTCTCCTTTATTTTGAATTAAAAAATTTTTTTTCTAACTAGTGTTATTCCCACTAGTCTTAAATATGTCCTTAGAAACACTAAAAATAACTCTCTTTTCTTCCTCATGGATTGGTTCTTCAGCTACTTGAAATGAATGCCCACATTAAGCTTTAGCAAATTTTGTTTCTACTTTGCTGGAAGTGGAGATGACCTGGCCATGTTTAAACAGGGTAGATTTGATTGAAGCCCGAGGTTTCTCAGGCCAGGTATTACTGTCCTGACCAATTTATGACTGAATGGCTAAAATCCAGACTGGAGATTTGGAGAGGCATGTATTAGCATCAAGTTGGGACAATCCAATAAAAGGGCTGACCCTTTCTTAGTCAGTTAGCTTAGAATAAGTTCAGAAATCAAAGGTTAAAGCAGATTAAGGAAAGACTGAGTCAGTAAGAGCTCAAGCATAGAGACACTCCTTTCTAGAATGGGTCGATCTGGCTGGGAAGTCTGTGGGTCGAGACTGATAAACAAGTGTTTAACCATAGTAATATCCTAATTTGGAGCTGAGAGGACAGAAGACTTAAATCTGGGTTGGACAGACCTTTCATTCCTTCAGTCATTAATTCGCCAAATAACTGCTGAGTACTCACTCTGTGATAGGCACTCTTTGGGCACTGGATCTATCAAGGTAAGTCTCACTTTTATGCAATATAGCACAGTGTACCAAACCTAACCACCTGTCAAGCACCCTCCTTCTAGGGGATTCATGATTTTATTGAGACTTCCTGTGATTAAATCATGGGAAAAATTGTGATATATAACATGTTACAATGTGCAAATCTCTGGATCCATTCTCAGTGATTTTGATTAAACAGATCTCTCATGAGACTTGGAAATATACAGTTTTAATAACCTTCCTAAACTATTCTGAAATATCAGGCAGGCCCATAGATTGCATTTAGAATAATAATTTTTCAAAGAAGAGATTAAATTTCCCAAGCAATCTGTCCCTTACTCTCTTAAAGGGTCCTCTTATGTCCTGGATACCCATATCTGCCGAAGTTGTAATTTCTTTTTATTGATACATGGCTTGTTCAATGCCTTGACAACTTCTTTATCGTTCGTCATGTTCACGACCACTTCCTACTTTCCACCAGACCTTAAGGATCTGCAGATAGATTTTCACTCACCAACATTACTCTTTAAGGATGGGCCCAGAATTAGTCAGGTAGATATATTCTACTACTAGTGGGTATTAGAAATTTTCTGGAGAGTAAATTTTTACTGATGCAAAAAGTGTATTGTTCTCTTTAGTAAAGTCATATTTTCAGCTTTCATTGATATGGTAGTTAGTTAAAGCTTCCCTGGTGGCCTAGTGGTAAAGAATCCACCTACCAATGCCTGCCTGCCAACGCAGGAGATGTGGGTTCAATCCCTGGACTGGAAAGAGTCCCTGGAGAAGGAAATGGGAAACAACTCTGGTGTTCTTGCCTGGAAAATCCCATGGACAGAGGAGCCTGGTGGTGTACAGTCCACGGGGGTCACAAAAGAATTAGACACGACTTAGCCACTAAACAAGTTAGTTAAAACATTCATATCTTTCGTGTATTTCTCAAATGAAATTGTATCCTGTTGAACACAATCACCTCCGCGTGTTGGTGATCAGCTCCTTTACTCAGGGGAAAGCTGAATTCTCAGTCTGTAGCTGTTCCATGTTTTGCTGAGTTGACCTTTCCCGAAGCAGCTGCTTCAAATCTTCAATCCTTTTTTCTGATTTCCAAAATTAATCCATGGTACCTAGATTCTTGGATGCAACAGAAATCCCGGTTTCAGTACCCTACACCATAATACAAATGATTTTGTCCAATTGCAAGTGTTTATCTTTACTGATCTGATCCTAACTCCCAACACTTCTACCTGTTCAAATCCTTCAGCGTCTTTTGGGATCAGTCACAAGCATTCTCCATTCTATTCTCAGCTCTTTCATTGAATGGTCCTTTAATCCTCTAGCTTAACCGGGATATGGCTGTGCTGAAGACACTGATTCTCTGAACCCCTTGAATGGAGATTTTCTGTGCTGCGCATAACTCAAGTATCTTTCCTACGACCTATCGCTACTTGAAAACCATTTCTTCTTCCTTCTTAAAAACACTAACCATTTACAGTTTCAACACAATAGATAATTTTTAGCTTCTGCTACTTTTCACTTCCATTTTTTTTACAATTTTTTTTTTACTTCCATCACTGTCACTTACTGGTATCTTAGTTACTTTCCCCATTCATAGGGCATCTAACTGTCACCTCTCTCAGCTATGATTTTTCAGGGGTTTCCTCATCCAAATAGAAGATACATCCAATTTCTACAGTCTTAGAACCTTCATCTATTTGTTTCTCACAACATTTCCTTTCAATCTTACTTGGTCACCCCATCATGTAATCATTACCTGCTGCTGCTGCTAAGTCGCTTCAGTCGTGTCCGACTCTGTGTGACCCCATAGATGGCAGCCCACCAGGCTCCCCCATCCCTGGGATTCTCCAGGCAAGAACACTGGAGTGGATTGCCATGTCCTTCTCCAATGCATGAAAGTGAAAAGTGAAAGTGAAGTTGCTCAGTCATGTCCGACCCATAGCGACCCCATGGACTGCAGCCTACCAGGCTCCTCTATCCATTTGGATTTTCCAGGCAAGACTACTGGAGTGGGGTGCCATTGCCTTCTCCAAATCATTACCTATATCTATATTATTCCCAAAATGTGAGTTTCAAATGTTTTAATAATCTCTGATTACCAACTTCTATTCTTCCAATTTGCTTTAGTACTTTTATTCCAAAACTCTACAAACACGTGAAAATCTGTAATTCATTTATCCTAACACCATTTCATCGTACATCAATTTCTTTAGATCCTCAATTTCCTTAGAAACCTAGATTTTTTTTTCTTCCAGTCCTGTGTTCTCTTGCAAATTTTATAAGTTCTCTGTCCTCTCTCACCTGAAATTCTATTCACCTGGAATATCCCTAACTCTGGTTAGCTCAACTATCATTTTATTTTGCACCTATGAATGAGTAGCCCAATAATCAAGAGAAAATTCACTGACTGGACTTTAAATTTATGTCCACAGTATCAAAAGAAGACACTGATAGGCTATCCTACTAAACCTTCCTGTTAAATGTATTTACTTTTCAGACTGACAGTTTCATGTCTTATCCTCAAATCTTCAATACCCACTCCCCATATACAGTCTTAGTTGCTGACCTTGCACATAATAAGTGGAATTAGATGAAAATTAAATAATCTTAATTAAAATCCCACTACTCCACTGTATCATTTCCCTTATTATAGTTTTCCTTGCTCTAGTTTCCCTTATTATAATAAAAATGATGTCCATACTTAAGGCCAAGCTAATCTGTGTTGCCAATTCCATCTACTCTTACCATCTTAAGGATTTGATTTCTGCAAGTTAACTCTTTTTCTCCTGATACATCAAATCTCCACTCTTTACTGGTTCTTTCAAAGTAGTTTAAAAAATATTGTCCCTCATATGTATACCTATGCCTGATTCATGTTGATGTTTGGGAGAAACCATCACAATTCTGTAAAGCATTTATCCTTCAATTAAAAAATAAATTTAAAAAAATATTGTCCCTTACCCGAGTATAAGCTTACAGTAAAAAATACTGTTGTTTTGCTTCTATTCATGGGGAAAATATCACAAAAGTAATTCCTTAGATCTGTGTTTTTTACGTGCTCATCTCACATTGTTTCCAACTCATATCCATCCCAACTGGACACTGGACCTCATCGTTGTATATAAACAGATCTTAATAAGGTCACCATGAATCTCCATCTTCCCATTGGGAAGGGCTAGTTTTCTTTCCATCATCTTTACTAGCACGCTCTACAGTATTTAAGATGACTTATTATTCTGTCCATAAGGAAACATGTTTTCCTTTGCTTCTAGGATACCATAATCTCCTGGATTTCCTCTTACTTCATGAATTGTACTTCCCAGTCTTTCACAGGTCCACATTATCCATGAAATCTCTAATGACCAAAATTGCCCTAAGATTGGCCTCAGCCTACTGATCCTCTTTATCCATATTCTTTCACTATGTTATCGTATTCAATCTTATTGTTTCAAATACATTTATAGTCTGTTTTGGGACTTCCCTGGTGGTCCAGTAGTTAAGACTCCATGCTTCCGCTCCAGGAGACACAAGTTTGCTCCCTGATTGGATTTGATCCCTGGTCTGGAAACTAAGATCCTCCATGCCCCATGATGCAACCGAAAAAAAAAAACAAAAAACACACACACTTCGTCCAAATATTTCTCTAGTGCTCAAGTCTGATATGACCAACTAACAAAGCAAAACAATTACTACTAGGGTGTTCAAGAGGTATCACAAATTGGCCAAAGCAAAAGTATCAGTTATAGTCCTCCACCCCAGTCCACACATCCCATCACCTCAGGAAATGGTACTACCATTGTCATCGGGATGCTCAGGCTATAAACCCAGGAGTTAATGATTCTTCTTTTCACATTCTAAATCCAGTGTATGAGTTAAGTTCTGCTAGCTCTACTGTCAAAATATAACTAAAATTTGACCACTTCTCATTTCTATTGCAAGATAGTAGTTCCAGGAGCCACAATCCTTATGGAAATACACCAGGAAACTTCTTAAATATCTGCTTCTTATATTCTCCTTATTCTAGAGATCATTCTCCACAAAACAGCCACAGTGATATTTTCAAAAGTGAATCAATGCATTTGCAACAGCATGGATAGACCTAGAGCTTGTCATACTGAGTGAAGTAAGTCAGAGAAAGAGAAATATCATATATCACTTATGTGCAGAATCTAAAGAGAAATGATACAAATGAACTTATTTACAAAATTAGAAACAGACTCACAGATTTAGAGAATGAATTAATGATTACCAGGGAGAAAGGGTTGGGGGAAAGGATAGTGAGGGAGTGTGGGATCGACATGTACACACTGCTATATTTAAAATAGATAACGAACACGGACCTACCGTATAGCAGAGGGAACTCTACTCAATATTATGTAACAACCTAAATAAGAAACTAATTTGAAAAACAATAGATACATGTATATGTATAACTGAATCACTTTGCTGTATGCCTGAAACTATCACAATATTGTTTATCAACTATAATCCAATATAAAATAGTTAAAAAAAAGAAAAAAAATCAATACATGTCCTTAATCAGTATAAAACCTTGTATAGACTTTTCACGGCATCTAGAGTAAAATCTTCCAAGATCTACATAATAATGGCCTCTGAATATGTCTTCAGATTTATCCATATTCATTCTCTCAGTGATTGATGATACAATATTCACATTGACATATTTTCTGTCCCTTGTACATCCCAAGGTCTCTTCCATCTCAGAACATCTGGGCTAGTGGATTTTTCTTCTTGGACCATCTTCTTCTTCCTGTATTTTAATATAGCTACCTGCTTCTTATTCAGGACTCAATGTAAATATCGCCTCTCCATCAGACATCTTCCTTTATCACTCTAGGGGTTCTCTCTCAATCAGATGTTATCAAGTAACTCTTTTTTATGTTTTTTTTTTAATTGACATAATCAGTTCCTGAAATTAGCTTTGTTGTTGTTCTTCTGTGTGTCATCACACTTTTTACCATTACACTCCTCTTTGAAATGTAAGTTCCTACAAATATTAGACACTGTATTCCCAGGACCTGTAAATACATCTGGTAAATAATAAACACTATATACATTTTGACTGACAAGAGTCATTAATTCTTTATCTTGCATTTTTGCATCTGCTATGCTACCACTTAAGTGTCTTTTTAAGATAGTATCTCACTGTCTTGATTTTGGTCCTTTGTCCTGGCCAATTGACTCAACTTCATATATGAATCTCTTACCCTTTATCTGTTGCCTTTTCTGTTAGCTCTACTTCTTAGTTTTATAAACAAATACATTCTGTTTTCTAGCATATATTTGTTTCAAGTGTGTTTTCTTGAAGCATTTATATATAAAATGGAGCTATAAAATGGCAACCACTGAGAAAAGGCTAAAGGGTCTATTTTGTAATTTTAAAGGACTCAAAATGAGAATTTTCTCTCCACCTTACTCTTGTTTTTTGGCAAAAAGTAACAGGCTTTTAACCTGTGAGTCAGTTTCCTCATAAATCAATCGGAGATTGCCATATTTAGTTTGAAAGGCTGCTTTGAAGTTCAGAAAAATATAATTTATATAAAGAAAGCACTCTGTACAAAGTTCGGCATGGAACTTGCATCAAAAAAAGGAAAGAGCTACTTCCTGGTCTGCATGGGCTAAGGAAAAGTAAGCCCAGTATAGGCAAGAGACAAAGAAAGGCCTCATACCCTTGAGCATATTACTTTATATATTTCAGTTTTATAATTTCATCTGAATTACCAAATTACCTTTTAGCATCTTACGCCCCTTTCTTCTGAAATAAGGGGCTTGATCAGACAATCTAAGTTCCTCTAGCTCTAGACTCTCTCATCAGATTAAAGAAATTCATACAGGAGACTGAGAGAAGGGAGACGTTTTGTCTCAGACCACAAGAGTCCACTTTTCTAGCTCTAGTTTCATTTATACTCAAGGATATTTACATCCTATATCTCAGCCCTGGATTACTGGCTTGTTGTCCATGTCAAGTCGCTGACTACAGTTGCTTTAAAAGAAGTGGATTAAAAGGGAAGAAAAGGCTGGGCAAGATGGGATAATATTGAGCTTGGACCCTTCAAGAGGAACGCAGGGTAGTCATAGAAGGAAATTGTAAAGGAATGCTTCAGAGAACCTGAGGTCTCAAGAAATGTGTTGAAGGAATCTAGGAGATAGCAGAGACTCATTGACTTCTAAGAGGGGGTTATTTTTTACTTTTTGTTTTTGTTCAGAACCTTCATCTCATTTACCAGCCTTGGGATGTGGAGAAGGGTAACAGAGATGGAGCCAGATTACATGGGCTTCAGATCGAACCTTACCACCGTTCAGCTGTGTGGCCTTCCCCAGCTGCCATTTAATATCTCCAAGTGTCAGTTTCATCATTTGTAATAATTGATATATTTTCTAGCTCATAATTCCTACTTCAGATAGATGACCAGATACATTTTAAGTAAAGTGAAACAATTTATCAACGTTTCCCAATCTTTCCTAATAATAAGAATTCTCTGGAATTTTGGTCAAACATACAGATTACAAAGATTTACCCTGAGAAAGTCTGATGTAATAGACTCTGTGTGGGGACCATAATTGATCATTTTAACAAATAATCTTTTTTTTTTTTTACTCTTATACTTTTCAAGGTACTGTATTGTAAAGAATGTTTTCATTATTTTTGTGTTTGTTTTTAATGTATTATTTGCATGAAAATATTATAAATCTATTACAGTACAGTACTATATAGCTGATTCTAGTAGATGGGTACCTAGGCTAACTTCATTGGACTTACAAACAAATTAAACCTACAAATGTGCTCTCAGAACAGAACATGTCCATATATAGAGGATTTACTGTAGTGTCTAGTAATACACAGGTTATCATAGTGTCTAGTAATATTTACTACTGTGGGACAGAGAAGGGGGTATGTGTTTTGTTTGGTTTTGTCTATTTATCTACCTAGCTACCTACTTACCATTACCTATCTAGTATCTACTTATTTACTATTACTATGCTTTGAGAGCTAATGCAAACTCTAATCTAGAATAATAATTCTGCTAATGATAGACTGACCTTTTATCGCAATTACATATAATAAGATTTTTATTTAAATATAAGACATCACATGTAAATAATGGAGAAAGAGAGACAGAGATATAGGGAGAGAAAAGAAGAAGAGACAAAGAGCAAGGCATATTATAGTCTTATGATGTTATAATCACACCTGTTTCAAAGTCATAATTACTAATTTAAAGTCAATATTTTCTCATATAGCCATTAATAGACATAAAACTACAAAGATATTACTTTATTTTTTCTGTTACTTCTTATTTTTATTTAACTGAAGTATATTTGCTTCATAATATTGTATTCATTTCTGCTGTACAACATGAATCAGCTGTAAGTATACATATATCCTCTCCCTCAAGAGCAAATATTTTACTTTAATTTTGGCTTATCAGGTAGACATTTAAACCCTGGAGACTATTAGGTTTATTGGCTTATGTTTGGTTAAGGTTGAGTGGATAAAGAAAATTGAGATACTATTCTCTATACAAAGTAGCAGCAAGTTAGCAAGGAAATTGCTTTGAGTTTCCAAATTTCCAAGAGCCACTAAGTGCTTTTGCTCATCCATTCTCTAATTTCAGTTGATTCCAGTTACAAAGTACAACCTATATGATTCATTACCAGCAAGAGACCTGGTGAAATTCAGCAAACTACCTTGAAGTATCAAGAATCTTTTACTATTTCCCTCTAGCACTGAAGTTGCCTTTGAGTAAGTATCTAAATGTCAGCAAAAGGAATTTCCAAGGACGTTTTCTAAGTTTATGATACATGTATGGGCCTCAAGTCTATAGTTGGTCTTCATATCCATGTGTCCCATATCCATAGACTCAACCAAGGACAGAAAATATTTGAGAACCATTACAGAAATTTCCAAAAAGCAGAACTGGAATTTACCACACTGCAACCGTCTACATAGCACTCCACTGTATTCATTATTACAAGTCACCCAGAAAAGATTTAAAGTCTAGGGTAGGATGTGTGTAGGTTATATGTAAATGTTATGCCATTTTATATAAGTGACTAGAGCATCCGTGGATTTTGGTATCCTTGAAGAAGTCTCAGAACCAATTTTGCTGTTAACCTACAGTTGCTTTAAAGCATAAAGTCTTAAGAAAACTCTCATCAAGAAGATGTGGGGTGGGAGGTGGGAGGGGGGTTCATGTTTGGGAGTTCGTGTAAAAAAATAAATAAATACAAAAAATAAATAAATAAATAAATAAAAAAAGAAGATATCATACAACTAACTGGTACCTGATGCACTTAAACTCATATGACCCTTCAGATTTCCTAGCTCATGGGTAAAGCATGAGTATCAATCTGACTTTGCACTTGACAGAGTAATGGGATATGGAAGGGACGCTACAGAGGACACAGAGGCTGCCTGCATTCGTATCAGTAGTGGGTTGAGCTATCTGCTGTGTTTGGAGCCCAGGCAGAGTTTCAGAACCGTGGAATACATCCCACAGGGAGCTAAGTCAATGAGGACTAGTCACTTCACCAAGCCAACGACTATCTCACCAAATCTTAAATAGATGATTTTGGTTGGCCAGCCTACATATGATATTATAGGCTCTCATCTGAAAGAGATGGGAATACCAGACCACCTAACCTTCCTCTTGAGAAATCTGTATGTAGGTCAGGAAGCAACAGTTAGAACTGGACATGGTACAACAGACTGGTTCCAAATAGGAAAAGGAGTGTGTCAAGGCTGTATATTGTCACCCTGCTTATTTTACTTATATGCAGAGTACATCATGAGAAATGCTGGACTGGAAGAAACACAAGCTGGAATCAAGATTGCTGGGAGAAATATCAATAACCTCAGATATGCAGATGACACCACCCTTATGGCAGAAAGTGAAGAGGAACTAAAAAGCCTCTTGATGAAAGTGAAAGAGGAGAGTGAAAAAGTTGGCTTAAAGCTCAACATTCAGAAAATGAAGATCATGGAGTTTAAAGCTCAACATTCAGAAAACGAAGATCATGGCATCTGGTCCCATCACTTCATGGGAAATAGATGGGGAAACAGGGGAAACAGTGTCAGACTTTATTTTT
>SJYX01008470.1:301941-319271 GCA_006410675.1 Oreotragus oreotragus | reverse complement strand
ACTAAGGTCCATCTAGTCAAGGCTATGGTTTTTCTAGTAGTCATGTATGGATGTGAGAGTTGGACTGTGAAGAAAGCTGAATGCTAAAGAATTGATGCTTTTGAACTGTGGTGTTGGAGAAGACTCTTGAGAGTCCCTTGGACTGCAAGGAGATCCAACCAGTCCATTCTGAAGGAGATCAACCCTGGGATTTCTTTGGAAGGAATGATGCTAAAGCTGAAACTCCAGTACTTTGGCCACCTCATGTGAAGAGTTGACTCATTGGAAAAGACTCTGATGCTGGGAGGGATTGTGGGCAGGAGGAGAAGGGGACAACCGAGGATTAGATGGCTGGATGGCATCACAGACTTGATGGACGTGAGTCTGAGTGAACTCCGGGAGATGGTGATGGACAGGGAGGCCTGGCGTGCTGCGATTCATGGGGTCGCCAAGAGTCAGACACGACTGAGCGACTGAACTGAATTGATGTGAAAAACATCTTAGCATGAAAACTTCTGCTTATCGGTTGTTTTCCAGATCCCTTCCTAGATTACCTTTCTGCTTTACCTGCCTTCAGCCCACCTACTTGCCTAGTTCACAGTCTCCCTACTACCTAACTTTTCTTTGAATTTGAGAGTTTAATTCTAAAAGGGTATCACCATGTATTCATTAAAAAAAAAATCTTGTCATGAAATTAGGGCTTGATGAATCTGAAAACATCTTGATACACAATTTGGATTGCATTATTAACAAGATCATACAAATGTTATTCATTGCCAGTCTAGCAAAGAGTAGGAGGTATTCTATTTATTCCTACTTAAAAATTTTATCTAACATAGTGATTTAAAACACTGAATATGTATTATCTTGCATTTACTTTGGGTCAGGAACTCAGGGGTGGCTTAGATGTATGATCCTGGCTCTGAATTTTTCACAAGATTGTAAGCCCCCTACATATGAACCTTCAGGTTGTGAACTTCCAAAGATGCAAATGTGCATTCCATCAGCATCAGACATGAGTGAAATTGCAGCTTGCCCCCTGTCTCCTGTTGGTGGCAGTTCTTCAGCTCTACCGTCTCCCACCTCCTCTCCCTCCTCCAGTCAGTAACTCTTGTTGCCTATTCACTCAATGGCAGCCCCTGTACGCCAGCTGTTGTACTGTACTACTGTATTTTCAAGGTACTTTACTGTCAGGTTAAAAATGTCTTCTTTTTGTGTTTGCTTATTTATGTGTTATTTGTATATAAACTATTATAAACTTGTTGATTGTGTTAGTTGGGACCCTAGGCTACATTTTCTGGACCTTCAAACAAATTGGACTTTCAAACACACTCTTGGAACTGAATCCGTTCAAATGTAGGGGACTGCTTGTATTCAAGAATTTAGCCCAGGGTACAGTCATCTGAAGATTTGACTGGAGTTTGAGAGACTCACCTCCAGGGTAGCTTGTTCACGTGGTGTTGACAGAAGATTCTATTCCTTGACACCTGTGTCTCTCCATAGGGTTGCTTGAATGTCTTCACAATATGGTGCCTGGCCTTCCCCAGAGTGACCCAAGGAAAACTAAGGCAGAAGCCATCATGCCTTTTAAGATCAAGCTTTGGAAGTCTTAACCTATCATTTCCACAACATCCTAGTGGTTGTGCAAGTGGCTTCATTAATTGTGGAAAGTGGCTACACAAGACCATGAACACCAGGAGGTAAATGTTAATATCATTGGTGTCATCTTGAAGTCTAGCTACCAGAGAGAGGCATTAAGATACATTTGTTAGAGTGATAACAAATCAAATTGCCATGCCCCTAAAAGAAAATCACCTGGATAGGAATTATCCACAATAAAAGGTTGTAAAAGACCTTCTATTTACTTAATTAATCCTCACAATCACTCTTTTGGGGGTAGATTCCCATTATATAAATGAAGAAGCATAAATTTAAAAAAAAGTCATAGTAAATTATTCACTGTTACTCAAGGAGTAAACTGCAAGACTATGTTTTGAACACAATCAGGGCAATGTATTCCATTTGAACTTCTGCAAAATAATATATAACATTCTTTTCATCTTAACTTTTCTGATGGAGCAATATTCATAAGGGCATGCATCCTTATCATTCATATATTTTGACTTCTGCACTAATAGGTCAGACTACAAATTATGCTTAGTATTCTGCCACCTAGATGTTATCTGCATTGCCCCTTCCTCCCACAATTCCTGTTCCACTGATCCTTCATAAATAAGGCAAACCTGTATCTGAGAATCAGCACTGTGAAGTATTTAATTTTCAAAAGAAAAAAAGATCTCCTATTTGTCATCAGAAAAACATAGGCTTAAATATCATCATCACAAATGCTTACATTTTAGAGCTATTTTGTTTAGCATCCTTCCTGGAAATCTTTAGTCTGAACATCAGTTTTTGTCCTGTAGATGAAAAAGGACATTTTATCTTCTATCCTGCATCTTGGTGGCAGCTTCTGCTCTTCCAGATTCATGTTCCCTTTGGGAATAAATGTGTATAATAACTGCTATTTTCATTCCCACTGCACATCTTAGGGCACGGAGCCCTGAAGATATGTTCTGTCTCAGCCTTGATTCATGACTGCTTTTAATGCCTACAGTTAGCATTTGGTGCACAGGATTTCAACTCCAGTAAAAACACTGAAACTACTGCCAAAGAGGTGGAGTGGAAAAGCAAACTCAAACCACAGAAGCTGCTAAACTTATTCTGACCAAAAAATCTAAGATCCATATTGCAGTTTATTTAAGCAGCGGGAATTACAAAGCTTAGAATTTCATGTACAAGAGTCCATTTCACTGATATTAAAAGACTTAGCTTTCTTCCTACTATAGGAAATCGATCACAACTTTGACTTTGTCCTTGATCCTTTTCTTAGTTTCCTGAACTCCAACTGTAGTGCTGAGTTCTGATGATTTCTCACCCCCCAAACACAGTTAGGGCATCTTCTTAAAAACCTCCAATATTTGGAGGGTCACTGCTACAATGAAGATTTATTGGGGATCTAATGCAAAAGAGATAGTCTCATTCACTAGAATCATCTACGGAAGAAACGCTTCATATGGTTGGGAGAACAAACGTGAGAGATTTCAGTTGACATCAGAGTTAGAACAATGCTCCAAAATGTGGATTTGAGTAAAAACAAGGGATCTGTTTCCAAGTAACCATCTAAGGAACCTGGATCTGGTTAAAGTGCAGGCTGTTAGATGACCTAAAAATATTTTTAATCATCTTAAGTATGATAATGGTTTTGTGTTTGCACAGGAAAATGTCCTTATTTTATGAAGACTCGTGTTGAAATAAGTGGAATTGAAATGGCCTTACTGTCTGTAATTTGCTTTAAAATACATCAGCAAATAAAATAGGTGATGCAAATATGACACAATGTTAAAAATTGTTAAATGTAAGTAGTAGATATCTAGGTATTTCATTCTTTCTACTTTTCTATAATAAAAGGAAAAATTGTTGAATGAGGTACAAAAATTGGGGGCAAAGTGAATAGGTCAGGTCGGCAGAAGAAAGGGTGAGCTCTGCTATCAGCATTCTACTTCCCTGTCCTTCCCCGAAGCATCCTTTGGCTGCTATCTAAACAGATGTTGAACAAACACTTAAGAAACACAATTTAAGAGTTATTAAATTATGTGCTTACCTTGAAGTCTGGACTATTTGGTAATTCTTCACATACCTGTATGTCAGACACTCAATCCTTGGCAGAGAACCAGAACTAAAAAGTAAAGAAGATGAGAAGACATCAACCACACAATGAAAGAAAATGTCCCTTAAGGTGAGTTTAGGTAGAAAGATTGTATTCCTCTATATCCTGAGTATGAGAACTTTAGAATCCAGAAGTCTGGAGCCATTTAAAAAATGTTCCCAAGAGGTATTATTGCCTCACTGCATTTTCACAGGGACCATTTTAAGTTAAAAAAAAAAAGTCATTATTCACGGAATAATTTGTTTAAATGATTGGAAAGTGGAGGGCATTTTTCTAAGGATTTCGTGCAAGATGATTCATAGTTTTAAACTTGTGGTGATCAAATGTTTCTTATCCTGTTTTACCACAGTACAAAATAAATTATATGAAGTTGATGATAAACCAAAAAAAACAAAAAAAACACAAAAACCCTGCTTAGGGGTCATCGCTAAAGAGCTGGCCAACTATTGGACTGGCCGAAATGAAAACCTGAATGAACAGTTTGACCAACCCGATATTTTAAGCTCCTATATTCCCTTTCTGAAGTGTAGAGTTTGGACCTATCCTTAAGGATTTAATATACATTTATCTTCTTCTCTTTGTAATTTTTTGTTTACTGTGGTCCCTGTCGCTTCACTGTTAGGTAATTTAGCATACACATACTGAGAAAAGGCGAACCGCAGAAACATACGGTGTTTCCATGCAGATTCGTCTGTACGTGTGAGGGAAAGTAACAAGACTGAGAAGCACTTTTTCCTCTACCACTTCTTTACACAATTTGCAAGGGAACAAGCGGTCAGCAACAAGGATGACAGAAGAAAATGAGCTAATTAACTGTACAGTGGAGAGTTAGGAGAGATTGCAAAGAGAAGTCAGGAAGGCTCAGGCCAGCTGGATAATTTCATATTGTCCTTAGTGATAATAAATGCTTGCTATTCATCAAAAGACTCTTTTAAATGGCATCAAGAAAGAAGTTCATGATCTTCCCAAACAACCTAAAGATGTTTAGTTTTCTTTTGTCTTTATGCATGTACATAGTAAAAGCTACTCTGGGTTTTAAAATTCATTATCAGTGAACAAGTTTGATATTTAATATGTTAGAAAAAATATGACATGGCTAGTCCTTGCCATAATATTGGTTTAGACTAGTATTTCCTAAAGTAGCTTCAAAGTTGATGGAATTTAAAATTAAAAGTTGAAACTAAGCATAATCCTTGATTATAGATTATTTAAAACAGACTATTGAAATATCGACCTTGAGTCTGGGTAAGAATAGCTTAATAATATTTTCCTTTATTAATTATGATTTTGAGTCTCTTTCCTCAGCTGTCCCTTGCTATCTCAAATGGAATTTAATATGTGAATATTTGACTAAAGAAGAAACATAAAGCAAGTACATGTCTTCTCATTAAGAAAATAAATATTTTTATTGCATTGTGAGGGAGAACATACAGGTACAAATATACAGGCCACACTTTGCTGATTCAACATAAATTTCAGCATGGGCCTGATAGAGAATTTTGATCTGAATTAATTTTATAACATCTACTGAAATGAGAATTTTTTCTTAAACTATTGTATCCATAGAACTGGCTCAACACTTGACAACATTTTTGGCTGAAATAACCCTAGATAAAAATGTGTGGGAATTTTCAGTCCTCATAAGATTAGAAGAGATAAATAAAAGCAACAATATCCTTGAGCTAGAATTCTGACCTTAGGGCACTGTACCTGATTACTTGTGAAATTAAATTTAAACTTTTTAATCACACATAAAAGGCAAAGGAAAGAAATAAGAAAAGCAATGGTATCATCTACTTTGCTATGTATGTATCTTCATACACACTATAAACACATTTTTTTTAAGAGTGAGATGAAATTAGAAAGATGTGGGGAACTATAGAAAATAATCTACCAGATGGCAGGAGCTTAGAGAAGACAAGTTCTCTCACCTTCAGTGGTGAGATTAAGTGTGTCAACAAACTCCCAACACATATGCTTTTAAAAATGTAATACCATCCTTAGGTTGTTGAATATAGGGAATAAAATTTTACTGTAATTAAAATAAGAAATAGTCATTCTCCATTTGGATCTGTGCCAGTTCTCACAAGGACAAATTCCTAAACTGCCATTTTCTTTTCCCATTATAGATTCTGGCACCAGGGCAAGATATTAGGATTTTAATGCCTTAATATATTCTATGAAATATACTAGTGTACTTTACTATTCTGACCTTTTGGCACATCATATTTTGATTCGGATGGCCATTCACTCTTTGCTCTCCAGCTCAGAAAGGCCATAAAAAGAGTGAAACGAATGGATTGACTATAGCTAGTCACAATACAGAATACTGAAAAGGTCATTGTATCTCATCCACTGTGCTATTATTCACAGAATATATAGGACCTTTAATATTTGATATCATAGTCTTGTGACAAATCCAAGAAAAAAATGGAACCAAGAATCACTTCTCATGGCACAATCGCACCATCAGTCAAGAATGAGAAATAGGGGGACTTGCCTGGTGACTCAGTGGTCAAGAATTTGCCTGCCTATGCAGGGGATACAGGTTCAATCCCTGGTCTGGAAAGATCTCACAACCGCAGGACAAGTAAGCCCATGCACCACAGCTGCTGAGCTTGCACTTTAGAACCCTCAAGTTGCAACTGCTGAGCCCTCAATCTGCAGTTCCTGAGCCTGTGTCCTCTAGAGCCCATCCTCTGCAACAAGAGAAGCCAGCACAATGAGAAGTTTGCACACCACAGCTAAAGAGTAACCCCCTCTTGCTGCAACCAGAGGGGAAAAAAAAAATGAGAAATAGCAGAAGCCTAGTACAACGGGAAAGGAAAATCATTTTCATTTTTTCCCATCTCTCCCTTTCTGGTAAAATGTGTCCATGAACATATTCTCAAAAGGAAGAGGAGTTCGAAAGGCAATCTGAAAATGTTAAGCTTGAAACTAACAAAATTTAGGAACTGAGATGTCTGTTAGTATTTTCCAAGAGGTGTTAGGTCACGTTTGCCTATTTGCTGGAGAAGAGATAAGAGAGCTGTATGTTAATAAAAATATAAAGAAATTTACTCAATTTAAGGTCTTAGAATAGAAAGCCCTAAGTGACATTTTCACTAATAGAAACTTTAAAACGTTCCTTTCCACCCACATGTGACATTAACTAGCCAGAGGAGCCCTAAGTTCCCCATTTACAGGTAGAGACAAGCTCCTAGGTGGTCTATTAACGACCATGTCTTACAGTGCTATGTTTATTGCTGCTGATATTTTGTTAGTTTACATAAAAATTAACCATAAAAAACACTGAGTCGAATTGAAGAGAAATGAAAAAGCAATTAAAGATTAAGATACAGAGCAACAATGAAAGATTTTGGCAAAAAGCTCAGTCTCACTACTAATTGTTTGAAATGCAATTTAAACTACAATTATATCCATTTTCAATTAACAATTATTTAAGCTTAAAGGAAAAAGAAAATACCTAGTGTTTGTGAGAGTGGAAAAATAGTATTCTAATTTTTGCTAGGAATACAGATTAATAAATTTTACTCAAAATGCATTTTTGCACAAATACATTTAACATGTGCGTAGCTTTAATCAGCAATCCAATTTTGGGGTTGTTAATCACAATGATATTAATAACAGTCAAAAACTGAAGACAACAGGAAATTAAATAAATTGATGTAAATTTCTATTTATATCATTTAACTTAAAGAAACTCATAAGGGTTTAGAACATGGTTGCGATATGTTGTACACGAAGAAAAGTAAGCAGCAACTTGAGTACATCTTCAATTTTATAAAGTGTGTGTGTATGCATGTACAGTTGTATTTAAAAATCTATTTTTAATGTTACATGATGGCATAATAGGTGGTTTTTTGTGCAGGTAGGGAAAAGTATGATAGGATAAACACCAAAATGTCAGCAGCAGTTAATTCTGGGAGACGAAAGTATGATTATGGGTGCATTTTGTATGTATTTGTGTGTGTGTGTCTGCTTTTCTGAATTTTCTCAATACTTATGATCAATATGTACTTCTTTAAAAACTAAAGAAAACACTTATTTTTTTTTCCTTAAAAAGAACAACAGTCAGGATAAATTTATCCAAATGGTGATTAGAAATCAGAAAGGGACACCTGAAATACAGTGATTCTTCAGAGACGCATAGAATGATTTCCTAAGCAAATGGACCACCCATTTTTTGAATCATCATGTCTTCATCCAGAACTATTTTCTGGGGTTGTAAGACGGTTAAAGAAAGCTGAGCACTGAAGAACTGATGCTTTTGAACTGTGGTGTTGGAGAAGACTCCTGAGAGTCCCTTGGACTGCAAGGAGATCCAACCAGTCCATCTTAAGTGAGATCAGTCCTGAATATTCATTGGAAGGACTGATGCTGAAGTTGAAACTCCAATACTTTGGCCCTCTGATGCGAATAACTGACTCATTGGAAAAGACCCTGATATTGGGAAAGATTGAAGGTGGGAAGAGAAGGGGACGACAGAGGATGAGATGGTTGGATGGCATCGCTGACTCAATGGACATGAGTTTGAGTAGGCTCCTGGAGTTGGTGATGGACAGGGAGGCCTGATGTGCTGCAGCCCATGGCCTTGTAAAGAATCAGACATGACTGAGTGACTGAACTGAACTGAACTGAAGATGGGGGAGATACAAACTGAAAAAAAATTTTTTCTTAAGAAGAGGGTAAACTCACTGATTGCTGTAAAGCTAAGATTAATAAATGTGCTCATTCCTTTCAATTTTTTTGAAGAGGAAAAACTAGGAAATATGAAATGGCTCAAATGTGATAGTCTAGTGCCTAGCAAAGCATATGATTTATGTCTGACTTAAACATCCCTTTCAGAAAGCTACATAAACATCACACACAGTAGACCTTTTCCTCGAGAAATAAGCCTTCCATACTTTGCCAAGACTTTCTTGAAATTATCAGAAAATAACCCTGGACCCCCGAAGCAGGGTGGAGGTTTAATTCACATCAGGAGAAAATTTAGTTAGCTACTCATTCTCCAGAGAACTTAGTTTCTGGTGCCTTAAAGGAGATGAGTTTGATTAGATAAATTCAATTCTGGGGCTCTTACCAGTGCAACCTTTTCATTCATTACAAGGCCGTGAACTCAAGAAGAAATAGTCTATCTCTCAGATTCCTTTGAATTATGAAAACAATAGTCTTTTGGGATATGTGATCCCATCTTGGTTTTATTTTGTGGACTACCATGATGCACCCAAAATATCAAAAAGAACTCAGTCCCAGTGACTCTGCTTTACAAAATATGATAGCATTCTTTTCTATGTTGCTCTCTATAATTTTTTTTCTTCCCATCCTGAAGCTAGCCCTCACAGAAGTTGCTCACATTTAACATCTCATCTGTGTTTGAAATGATCTAGGGTGTCCAGAGGGGCTTCCCAGGTGGTGTTAGTGGTTTAAAAAAAAAAAAACAAAACTGCCAATGCAGAGACTGAAGAGATGTGGGTTTAGTCCCTGGGTCAGGAAGATCCCCTGGAGGAGGGCACACCAACCCACTCCAGTATTCTTGTCTGGAGAATCCCACAGACAGAGGAGTCTGGCAGGCTAGAGTTCATAGGGCTGCAGAGAGTTGGACATGACTAAAGCGCAACTTAACATGCACGCACATGCCTGATGCTCCAGAAAGGAATGAGTACTTTCAGAGGCAGCAGGACAAAGGAAAGGTTTGTTTAGATTTTCAGGGGGTAGAGGTTCACACACTCCTATATCAGAAGAAATATACCACCTACTTTCTGGCAGTTCCCTGCCGTCTGAGAAAGACAATAGTCCATGCAAAGATTTTCAGCTCCAGAAGGCATAGAAACTATAGAATCACTTGAAAGAAATAAAATGAACTTGAAGCTTTTCAGAATACTCAGTTTGGCCCAATATCTCCACTGCCCTTGTTCGGGGGAAGATGCAGGTTGTATCGAAGTGAGATTATTGAATCTCTTGTCCATCTAGCAGAATGGAAGCTTGGAGTCAAATATGATTTGTCACAGTTGCAAATTTACACTGGCTACAGAAGTCTGAGAAATATATACAACCCTCTTTAACAAAACTCTGAATGGAAATCATATTCTTTCTGTTTTACTGCATATACTTTTCCATGCTCCAAAGCAAACTCTTCTGTAACTAATTCTTTTGTATTTGCTATATTCTTTAGCTTTTTCCTACTCTCTGATGAACTCAATCTTTCAGAGTCACGTGACACATGCATTTCTTTTTTATGGCATGGTTTTCATTGGAGTATAGTTGTTTTATACTTTGTCAGTTTCTGCGGTACAGCGAAGTGAATCAGCAAAGTATAAATATCACCCCCTCTTTTTTGGACTCTTTCATGACACTTTCCTGGCCCTCCTGAGCAGGGTTATTTACTTTTGCTTCTAAGCAGAAGTCTACTTGGGAGATCCAATTTGTATAAACAAATGCTAATAATACTGAAGTAGTTCCCTATGAAGATGTGAGTGTTTTCCAATCACAGCAGAGACCATTTATAACTGTCTTATATCATGAGCACCTACCCTGTAGCAGGCACTATGCTGTCTAGGCACACACCCCAACAAAGATCCTTTATCCAGTTTAAAATGTTACTAAATCAATATGAAGTAAAGTAAGATACCCTGAAAATATCGCCTAGATGAATTCTCTCATGTTGCAGATGAGGAAACTGAGTCACAGAAAAAGTCTACTGCTTGAAGCAGTGGTCCTCCTATTTTAGCTTTTGGCAGAATACCTAGAGCACTAATTGTTAGACACAAATGTTGGAACCATCTCTAGAATTTCCATGCAGTAGTTTTAGGTCCTGAGAATCTGCGTGTGTTACACATTCCCTACTGAGCTGATGCTGCTGACTGGGGCCCACATACGGTGGCACCACACCCGGGTGCTTTGTATAATTATTCATGACACTATTAGTTATTCATGACAATGACATAAATATATGCAGATAATAAAAGAGACCATAGAAACTGGTTGCTTGTTTTTAGAGTTGCATTTAAGAAATAAAAAATCCAAGGAAAAAGGTAAAAATGATGCCTTTTTAAAGATATCCTTTGGATCAGGGTAAACTGACTGGTTTGCTTGGTCTGGGGATTAGAGACAAACTTCCACTTTCCTCGGGCCAGGTCCTACTCATATTAACTCAGCATCTTTTTTTCCTTCTTAGATTTTTCCAAAGCCTTTGCTGTGCTCATTCCTTTCAATTTTTTTGAAGAGGAAAAACTAGGAAATATGAAATGGCTCAAATGTGATAGTCTAGTGCCTAGCAAAGCATATGATTTATGTCTGACTTAAACATCCCTTTCAGAAAGCTACATAAACATCACACACAGTAGACCTTTTCCTCGAGAAATAAGCCTTCCATACTTTGCCAAGACTTTCTTGAAATTATCAGAAAATAACCCTGGACCCCCGAAGCAGGGTGGAGGTTTAATTCACATCAGGAGAAAATTTAGTTAGCTACTCATTCTCCAGAGAACTTAGTTTCTGGTGCCTTAAAGGAGATGAGTTTGATTAGATAAATTCAATTCTGGGGCTCTTACCAGTGCAACCTTTTCATTCATTACAAGGCCGTGAACTCAAGAAGAAATAGTCTATCTCTCAGATTCCTTTGAATTATGAAAACAATAGTCTTTTGGGATATGTGATCCCATCTTGGTTTTATTTTGTGGACTACCATGATGCACCCAAAATATCAAAAAGAACTCAGTCCCAGTGACTCTGCTTTACAAAATATGATAGCATTCTTTTCTATGTTGCTCTCTATAATTTTTTTTCTTCCCATCCTGAAGCTAGCCCTCACAGAAGTTGCTCACATTTAACATCTCATCTGTGTTTGAAATGATCTAGGGTGTCCAGAGGGGCTTCCCAGGTGGTGTTAGTGGTTTAAAAAAAAAAAAAACAAAACTGCCAATGCAGAGACTGAAGAGATGTGGGTTTAGTCCCTGGGTCAGGAAGATCCCCTGGAGGAGGGCACACCAACCCACTCCAGTATTCTTGTCTGGAGAATCCCACAGACAGAGGAGTCTGGCAGGCTAGAGTTCATAGGGCTGCAGAGAGTTGGACATGACTAAAGCGCAACTTAACATGCACGCACATGCCTGATGCTCCAGAAAGGAATGAGTACTTTCAGAGGCAGCAGGACAAAGGAAAGGTTTGTTTAGATTTTCAGGGGGTAGAGGTTCACACACTCCTATATCAGAAGAAATATACCACCTACTTTCTGGCAGTTCCCTGCCGTCTGAGAAAGACAATAGTCCATGCAAAGATTTTCAGCTCCAGAAGGCATAGAAACTATAGAATCACTTGAAAGAAATAAAATGAACTTGAAGCTTTTCAGAATACTCAGTTTGGCCCAATATCTCCACTGCCCTTGTTCGGGGGAAGATGCAGGTTGTATCGAAGTGAGATTATTGAATCTCTTGTCCATCTAGCAGAATGGAAGCTTGGAGTCAAATATGATTTGTCACAGTTGCAAATTTACACTGGCTACAGAAGTCTGAGAAATATATACAACCCTCTTTAACAAAACTCTGAATGGAAATCATATTCTTTTTGTTTTACTGCATATACTTTTCCATGCTCCAAAGCAAACTCTTCTGTAACTAATTCTTTTGTATTTGCTATATTCTTTAGCTTTTTCCTACTCTCTGATGAACTCAATCTTTCAGAGTCACGTGACACATGCATTTCTTTTTTATGGCATGGTTTTCATTGGAGTATAGTTGTTTTATACTTTGTCAGTTTCTGCGGTACAGCGAAGTGAATCAGCAAAGTATAAATATCACCCCCTCTTTTTTGGACTCTTTCATGACACTTTCCTGGCCCTCCTGAGCAGGGTTATTTACTTTTGCTTCTAAGCAGAAGTCTACTTGGGAGATCCAATTTGTATAAACAAATGCTAATAATACTGAAGTAGTTCCCTATGAAGATGTGAGTGTTTTCCAATCACAGCAGAGACCATTTATAACTGTCTTATATCATGAGCACCTACCCTGTAGCAGGCACTATGCTGTCTAGGCACACACCCCAACAAAGATCCTTTATCCAGTTTAAAATGTTACTAAATCAATATGAAGTAAAGTAAGATACCCTGAAAATATCGCCTAGATGAATTCTCTCATGTTGCAGATGAGGAAACTGAGTCACAGAAAAAGTCTACTGCTTGAAGCAGTGGTCCTCCTATTTTAGCTTTTGGCAGAATACCTAGAGCACTAATTGTTAGACACAAATGTTGGAACCATCTCTAGAATTTCCATGCAGTAGTTTTAGGTCCTGAGAATCTGCGTGTGTTACACATTCCCTACTGAGCTGATGCTGCTGACTGGGGCCCACATACGGTGGCACCACACCCGGGTGCTTTGTATAATTATTCATGACACTATTAGTTATTCATGACAATGACATAAATATATGCAGATAATAAAAGAGACCATAGAAACTGGTTGCTTGTTTTTAGAGTTGCATTTAAGAAATAAAAAATCCAAGGAAAAAGGTAAAAATGATGCCTTTTTAAAGATATCCTTTGGATCAGGGTAAACTGACTGGTTTGCTTGGTCTGGGGATTAGAGACAAACTTCCACTTTCCTCGGGCCAGGTCCTACTCATATTAACTCAGCATCTTTTTTTCCTTCTTAGATTTTTCCAAAGCCTTTGCAAAGCCCCCAAGTTTCTGTCTACTGACATGTTGTCTCATGGCTGGAGAGCGAGGCTTAGGTTTCTGAAAGCTTTTTGTCCACCTGTGTTCCAAGCACAGGATTTAGGCGAGCTCTCTGTTTACTTCCTACTAGCTGGTGTTCTGGGGGGAAAAATACAGCCATGAGAAGGGAGCACGTTACTAACATTTAAAGACAGCCACCACTAGTTTCATTTTCTGTGTACATCAGGGCTGAATGTTAACGTCTGATCACTCCCTGCCAGGCCATATAACTCAAGCTGGTATTTGATGGATCCAGGGAGTCAAAAAGCAATAATGTTTTAATACTTACATAAAACCACCTTTTGTTTAATAGGAATAAATAATGTTCCAATCATAATAATGCCAACTCTCTGCACACAGAGCTGTAGGATCTAATGAGATGGGACCTCCGGACGTGAGGCGGGTACAATAGGATGAAGAATGCAACAGAACATCAGGAAAAAAATAGTTATAATCCCATGTACGGTTAGAGAAAATTGCTGAAGAAAACATCATATAATTAAACTAATTTTTTCAAGCTTCTTAAAGAAACAGATAAACGGTGTTCTGAAATTAAGAACAGGTGATGTGGATTTCAAAATAGAATTTTCCAATAGAGTCACTCAGAGTTTTTGAAAGTAAGACAAAACCCAACAGAAAACCCCAGAATGGAACATTTTAAAAAGGTATAGAAGCTCCTGTCCCCATGTTTCTACATTTTCGCTATACTCTCAATGTGTCCATTTATGACTCAAATCATCCCGTCAAATGTGATCATTTATACTTCTTGTTGGTTGGTCTTCTTTATAATTGCTTTCCTAGTGCTGAGCACTATGTCTGGCAAATAGTATATTCTCAATAAATATTTGCAGAATTAATATGTTAAACATTGGTTCTTGCCCTGAAACTATCCTCTTGGGCTAGCTGGCTCTCCCCTTTCTGTAGGCTGTCCATCCAGGCTTCTAACAATGCAGATATGTGCAGCAAGCTTCCCAGGTGGCTCAGTGGTAAAGAATCTGCCTGCCAAGCTGGAGATGTGGGTTCAATCCCTGGGTCAGAAAGATCCCCTGGAGAAGAAAATAGCAACCCACTCCAGTATTCTTGCTTGGGAAATCCCATGGACAGAGGAACCTAGTGGGCTATAGTCTATGGGATTGAAAAAAAGTCGGTCTAAACAACAATTATCACAGCAAGTTGGCCACAGTTCATTGATCTCTTTAGATTAAAATAGAAAGGCTTAAATCTCAATTGTTCCTCAAATTGTTAATTGGTCCAGTTAGTAACTGCAGGAATATACTACCTCTACTGACATGAATGCAAATGGTGATAACTAGAAAGATCTCTTTTCTTCTCATTACATTGGCCATCAGGGATGTAGAACTCAATGTATGAGGGGTGGGATGATTGATGTATGTTCCAGGGAGGTTTTTCTTTCCCTTGCAGATTAAGTTTGGTCCAAGGGTTGTTTTTAAGCTTATTGAGAGGATGGTGCTTGAATCTGAGGATGGAACAGATCGATGTGTGCACAAAAGAACATCGTACTCCTCTCCCCTCATAAGCGTCTTAGCCACTTGAGAAGGCACTCAGGCTGCTCTTTTCTGAAGCCATTCCTCTTGCCATTTCTCACACACCTAACAGCTCTTCCCACAATAATTTTCCTCATCTCAAATTCACAGCCTGTTATTGTCTCATTGTCTTAAACCGAAAATAAACACAGCCGCTTGCAAGGCTGTCTGTACAATATGTTCTTCCATGGCAAGCCTCCCACAGAGCAGATGAATGTTTATGTGTGAGAGTTCACTTTTCCACGGGGTGGTATGAATAATATTATCCGAGGATATCGCTACTCCCAAATTTCCTCAGTTTGCTCACTAATATTTTACCTTCATGTTTATTTATTTGTATTTATTCAGATGTAAGCACCATATGAAAAATGCACAGGTAGTACATGTTCAGTTTGATGATTTTTGACAACTGTGTTTGCCATAAAGTAAACACCCATGAAATGACTCCACCAAACAAGCTGTAGAATATTACCATCATTTGCAAAAGACCCTTTGTACCCCCTTTCAGTTAATTAGCCTGTTTCTTAGAGGTTCTTCCCCACCTCCCAGCCAAGAAGCAACCACTTGCTGAAGTCACCATGAATTGACTGTAATATAAAGAGAATCACACAGTGTCTTCTTTTGTGTCTGGGTCTGATGGCTGAACATAACATCTTCAGATTCATCCATGTTGTATGTATAAGTGGTTATGTTCCATTATTTTTGCTTCATAGTATTTTATTCTATGATGATACAGCAATTTGTCAATCCTTTTCTTTGTTGGTGGACACTGGGGTTGTTTATAATTTGGAACTATCATGATTAAAGTTTAATACACGATGTTTGTGTATAAAACACATATGATTTCTTTTGTAATTACCTGAAAGTTGAATTGCTGGGTCATATGGTGACTGTTTGTTTATGAGAAACTGAAGAACAATTTCCCAAGCGATTGAATAATTCTACACCCTCATGTGCAATAAGAGTTGAGATTTCCTGTCTTTTTCACTGTTGGAGGAGGCAAATGAAAAGCTATGACTGTTAGTTGATTTGCATGTTCAGGCCCTAGGCTTGTTTATTCATTTTCTCAACAATGTCTTTGATGAGAAGAAATTTTTAATTTTGGAGAAGCTGAATTTATCACTTTTTCCTTTTGTGGTTAGTATTTTGTGACTTACCTACAGGATATTTTCCCAGCTAAGGTCACACAAGTATTCGCCTGTGTGTATTCACAAGTGTTTTCTTTGGGAAGGTTTGTGGTTCTAGCTTTTATATTAAACTGTATGGTCCATCAAAAGTTAATTATGCTTCAACAGTTAAAAGAAGTTTCAAGTCCGTTTTTTTCCTTATGAATAGCACTGTTTGTTGAGAAAGCTGTCGTGTCTTTACCCACCATACTTAGTAGTTTGGTTGGAATTAATTAATACTATTAATGAGTTTACCTGGACTCTATTGTCTGCCTTTGATTAATTTGTCTAATTTATGCTGATACAACACTATTTTGATTACTGTACCCTTTATAATAAGTCATGAAACTGAATAGAAAATCCTCAAACTCCATTCTTTTTAGAAATTGTGTTCTTTTTCGACAAATTTCTAACATGAAGTTTTGGCTGGAACTCCACTGAACCTAAAAATTGTTCTGAGAAGAATGAAACTTTTGACAATACTTCTTCTATTGTATGAAATCTTTTATTTTTATCTTTTATCTTTTAATTTATGTAAGACGTCTATATTTTCTTGTAGCAGTGTTCCACCATTTTCAGTGTGGAGGTCATAAACATTTTTATTATATTTAATTTTTCATTTTATTTTTAATTGGAGGATAATTGCTGTGCAATGTTGTGTTGCTTTCTGATGCACAACAATGTGAATCAGCTCTAAGTGTACATTTCAAGGTGTTTAATGTTCTTTAATTATATTACAAACAGCATTATTTTAAAAATTTCAACTTCAGTTCTGGATCATCAATGTGTAGAAATATATTTTATTTTATTTTTTCTAGATCTCACAATTTTTAAATTATTATTATTATTTTTTTTTTACTTTACAATACTATTGGTTTTGCCATACATTGACATGAATCTGCCACGGGTGTACATGAGTTCAAAATCCTGAACCCCCTCCCACCACCCTCCCCATATCATCTCTCTGGGTCATCCCAGTGCACCAGCCCCAAGCATCCTGTATCGTCTATCGAACCTAGACTGGCAATTCATTTCTTACATGATAGTATACATCTTTCAATGCCATTCTCCCAAATCATCCCACCCTCTCCTTCTCCCACAGAGTCCAAAAGACAGTCTATACATCTGTGTCTCTTTTGCTGTCTCACATACAGAGTTATCATTACCATCTTTCTAAATTCCATATATATATATATGTTAGTATA
>SJYX01008470.1:236300-287334 GCA_006410675.1 Oreotragus oreotragus | reverse complement strand
TTTTTTTTTTTTTGTCATTTATCTTGTCTTTATTTTTAAAGTATCATTTGCATTTTTTTAATTTTAATCTTTACTTTATTTTACTTTATAGTACTGTATTGGTTTTGGCTCTAATAATTCTTATACTCAACTATACAGACACTCTATAGATGGCCCTGAACTTCTGCCTTCCAACCCAATGTACTGGGCTTTGGATTAATCTTCATTCAGGAGGCCAGCCTTCCTTTAGTTAAAAAGTTGAAAAATGGTATAGATTATCTTATTTGCAGGCAGAAATACACATACAGATGTGAGAACAAACATATGGATACCAAGAGGGAAAGTAAGGATGAGATGAATTGGGAGATTGGGATTGACCCATATACACCATTGATACTAGGTGTAAAGTGGATGATACTAGGTGTAAAGTGGATATCTAATGAGAACATACTGTGTAGCAGAGGGAACTCTACTTAATGCTCTGTGGTGGCATAGTTTATGCTAATTGGAACTCTTGGATGGGATTATTCAAGTCACTTCACTTAACACCTTTTCTGCTGACTCACAAACTGCTCTTTCCTTATATCCCAGTCTTCACTGTAGAAACTAAAACCAAATTCTTATCATCTGTTTTCATGAATTAATAAGCAAACAACAAAAAGTAACTCCAGCTTCGGGGCCTAATATTAATAAAGGGTGGACTGCTAAGTAACAACAAAACCCCCTTTCTGGTAGCAACAGCTCTGATAAAGATACCATGAAAATCTGTCTCCTGCTTGACCATCTACTGTCACGCTGATTAACTGAGTTGAGCCTCATAGCAACTTGCAGGATGGCAGAACATGCATGATGGTTCCCGCTTGGCAGATGCAGAAAGGGAAGTCCAACAGGATGAAGCCACTTTCTCACGGCCACACCACTCCCAAGTGACAGAGCTGTTGCTTCAGTTCAAGTGTGTGGGCTCTGAAATACCTGGGGTTTTCCGTGAGGCATCACCTCTTCCAAAGCTTGAAAATTCAGACTCAAGAGGTGCTCTCCTTATCAAGATCGCGAGTCATGACATCTCAAATAAAAGATAGCCTTTTTCTTCCAAATATTTCTTTTTCTTTAATATTGTCCCCAGATCTACTTTTTCCTTTGTGCTCTAGCACTGATCACTTTTTAATATATTCTTATGATATTGATGATGTATTTCTGTTGTACTCCTTTCTCCACACTCCTTGAGGATAGGATTGTCTGTGTGTGTGTGTGTGTGTTCCGTGCATGCACGTGTGTGGTTGCTTTATTTTGGTCACGGAGTTAAGTCCCCAGAACAAGGCTCATCAGACTATCATTTGCAGTTTGTTCTCACTTGACCTTCCAAACTAAGAATTGTTTTTTATATTTTAAAATGTTGCTAAAAAAAAAACTGAAGAAGAACAAGTGGCAGAAATCATGTATGGCTCACAAAACTTAAAATATTTACTGTCTGGCCCCTTACAGGAAAAGTTTGCCAACTCCTGGTCTAGAAATTTGCCCAGCACACTGTAGGTGTGTTCTGTGTATCTGTTGAATGAATGGGGCATGCATGCACCTGGGTTGAAGAGCATCTTCTCCCATGGAGCTAATTCCTGGCAATAAGACCCATCCAAATGAGAAAACCTGAATGTCTCCAATCTCTTGCTGTGAGCCATCGGCATCTGGCAAACATGATAGTGTTTTCTGTCCTGTTGTTATTTCCATCTCCAAAGCACAGATGTAGGTTAGGCATCTCAAAATCAGGAGCTATTCATCAGCTAGTGGAGAATATTCATTGTTATTTGGGTTGTCAGTGTAATTAGCTCATCTTTGAGAAGCCTTTGCACCAAGCCTTGTTTGTTATTGGAGACTTTGCCTCATCACCACCATTCACATGCATATTAGTGTTTCAGAGAATATGTTGCTATTTTGATTTTTCTTTGGAGTTAAGCTGAAATATTCAATGTCTCTCTCCCCCACCACTCACAGCCCTTGAAGAAAAAGCCCCTTGGTCTACAGGTCGCTAATGGCCGATATTCCATAAAGCCTTTGATAATGTCCCAGATAAGAGTAAAGAGCAGCCAAGCACAAAGCAGGCTGTAATAAGGTCACAGAAGCTGTAAATTACCGGTTTTCATCCTTAAATATATCTTGCAGTGGCCTGAGAGAGTTTCGCTTCATTAAATGCGAGAAGTCACCACTCAGGCCCATTCTCTCTGGAGATATTAAATGCCAAACGTATGCAATTACACCAAATGATGTTCCCAACTGAAACAGCCCAAGCTTGGTTTTGAAACTGTTATCTCAGTGCCTTACCCATGTTTCACTCAGTCTCCACTGGTCCCTTCCCCAAGCCCACTACACCCTCCCTTACAAATGGCACTTGAAATACCAGCCAGGGCCCTGGCACCAGGCTGCTGGCTGCTCTACCCATCTCACTGATGATTCCCACCGGTTTTTAGAATCAAACTCTGCCTCCGTCGTTCACAGCAGCCTTTCCTGGCTACATTTTAATTAATTCCGTATGGTACGACGATGATAATTTGGCCCCAAATAAAAGTGAGGCTGAGTTAATGCTGTTATCATTAGAAAGATTTAATGTACAGAGGCAATTAGGAAGTTCTTCTGAAAGTATTGCGGAGTGTGAAGGGAAAAAAAGAAGGAACGGATGCCAAAAACTCATTTGTCATATTAACAACTGTGAGAACGGGAGGCCCTAGATGAGTTTCTCCTCTGGGTCTCCACCTTGATTGCATCCGCTAGTGAGCTTCATTGAACATCATCATAATCTATGTTTTCATTCTGATATGATTGGTACTGAGAGCTGACTCAAAATCCAGAGGCAGCAGAGCTGGAAAGCCTTTTCTCCCTCACTTTGGTGACCAACCTGGATTAAATTGGATGTCTTTTCTCAGTCATGCCATCCTTCTTTGTAACACATTTTCTTTCTTTATTTTTTTTTTTTTCAGTGTGGGATGATCAAAAGCTAGCGTTGTGGTGCCATCTACATTTCAAAGTGTTCTGCCCATTCTGTTATCGTTGTTGTATCCTTGGTAACTAGCCCACATACCTGGCTATGCTTGTTTCCATTGCTCTTCCCTGGTTACAAAGCATCCTCTTGACTCTGGGCAAGATTTGTTCACCAAACTGGTCCCAGGGCTGTTTTCTCTCTTAAGATTTCTGGATTATGTGTTCAACCTATGGGGTGCTGTTACCAATCAGTTGTCCTGGAAAGTGGTCCTAATAAAGCCAAGCATTTATAACTGGTAACAGTGACTTACTGCCCTTCCCAGTGATGTCTACACCTTAACGTTGAATAATAGAGGCAAGTCAAGTCTTTTCTATCAGAGAAAATCTTAGTTTGCCGTAGATGAGTCTGGAATTCATGACAGCTTTCAACTGATTTTGATACCTATCTCCAAATGGCTCTTAGGAATATTTGATCTCATCCAGGCTCATGGTTTAATACCTCTGGGACAGACTTTTCTCCTAAACTCTTTATAAATATGTCCACCTGCTGATTCCAACCTCTCCACTCGGATGACCAAGAGACGTCTCACATTCAACATGCCCCAAATGCACCCCTGGTCCTTCTTACCAAATATGTTTCTCTCACAATTTTCCTTAGCTCAACTGATGGAAGTTCATCCTTCTACTTGCTCAAGTCGATTCAGGCAGGAAATTTGCCATCTTTGGCTATTTCATTTTTCTTATATTTCACATTCAATCCAGTTGTTGGACCTATTTTCTATTGACAGAATCTGACTTCACGTTCTCTTTAGTCTCCCCATCTCTCTTACTATTCTCTTGGTAGTACAATGCAAACACCTTCCTCTCCTGCATGACAGCCAGAACTCTGAGCTGGTCTCCGTGGCCCTGTTTTTGTTCCCTTATTCATGTTCCCTTATTCGTGTCCGGCTTAACAAAGTAAATGGGTGAAGTTTTAAAATGTAAATGGGGAATTTAGAAAAATGGTATAGATGATCGTTCTTGCAAATCAGAAACAGAGACACAGCCACAGAGAGCAAATGTACGGATATCAAAGGGGAAAAGGGGGTTAGATGAATTGCAGAACTGGGATTAACATACATCTGTACACTATTGATACCATGTGTGAAGTAGATAACTTAATGCGAACCTACCATACCGCACAGGGATCTCTACTCAGTTCTTCTGGGGTGACTGAATGGGAAGGAAATCCAAAAAGAGGAGACGTGTGTTTACATATAGCCAATTCACTTTGCTGCACAGCTGAAACTAGCATGGCCTTGTAAAGCAACTATACTTTAATAGAAATCAATTAAATAAATAAAATACAGCTTAGATCTTTGTCATTCTTGCCATGGCTCTCATCTTAGAGTAAAAGTCAAAATTCACATAAAAGCTCATGAAGAACTGGTTCTAACACAACACTGTAAATCAACTAGACTCCAACAAAAATTTCAGAAGTGGCAAAAAGAGAACCAGCACATCTTTGCTTGTGTTTCCGTCTCTTCCTGCCCACCCCGCCCGCTCAGTCCACACTGGCACTTTCACCCTGGCGCCTGTCTTTTGCGTGACCCTTCCATTGCTCTATTTCCCTTTGCCTAGAACACTCTTCCTCCATTGTCTGCTTTGCTTCTATCTCACCTTCTCAATGAAGCTTATTCCACAACTCTTAGCCCTTCATCCTGACTCTGATTCTATGTTTTTAATTTTTCCAGGGCACTTATGACTTCTAGCATGCTATGTAACCTATGGACTGTGTACATTTTCTATCTCTGTCTACTGGCTAGCATGTAACCTCCTTGAGGTTATGGATCTTTATTTGGCTCATTGATATACCCCAAGAACTCAGGAACCCCTCAGTAAATATCAGTGAATGGTATGCAGTGGTGAGGGCTTTGGAGTCAAATCGCCCAAGTTATAACTCCACTGCTTTGCATACTGGCCACTGAGCAACACTGTGCAAGCTACTTGGTATTTTGTGGTTTCATATTATTTCTCTGGTAAAACTATTGATGATATTATGAGAATACCGACCTTCTAGAGCCATCGTTAGGATTATTTGAGATAACACATACAAATTCCTTAGAATTGTACCATACAGACAGTTAGATCTCCAAAAGTCTTATTTGTTACTTATTCTCTGCAATAATCTTATGACATTAAATATCGTCTTATCTACATGTCACAAGTGAGAGAAATCAGAACTTAGCTTAACAATTTAATGGGACACACAATAAGTGGCAGAATTGGGATTCAAATTCAGTTCCAGTTGACAATACATTTACTGTTCAATCTCTCTTTATAGTTTATGATGCTTTTGCAAATGGAATATTATTTTCTAAAGATATCTTATAACTGAAGTTATATAAGGAATCATTGATTTTTAAATAAATATCTTGTATGGCCTAGCAGATGAGCTTTGTCTTTTTAATGCTTATTTGAAATCTTATTTCAAACACGTTTAAACTTGTGTCTGATCTTAGTGGATGGGGGAGAAATTTCAGAAAACATTTAGTAATGGAGGTAGCAAACATGATTAATTCAAGCAGTTTATGCCACTTATGGGAAAGTTTTTAATACTCATTCTTTATTGTTATATTCACTGTGGACTTGAAATGCACATTGTTTATAATGTTTAAAGGTATCCTTTAATTCTACGAGTGTTGTGTTGCTCTCATCAAGAATGCTTAAATTTATCAATTATGTTCCTATATTATTTTAAATAACCTTGAGGAAATAAATGAGATAATAGTTAAAAATACCTGTTTAATCTTATGATGAAAATGAGCTTGTGAATTACCTGTACCATACCAACAATACTCACTTGAGGTGTGCCTAATGTCTAGGATGTTTTTATGGTGTTGTAGCCACGCATTCCAGGAAACAAACTCACTCAGAAGGACAATGCAGATAGTGGAGTGCAGTTTATTACACCAGCGGGCCCAAGGCAGAGTCTCCTCTTAGCCAAGAACTCCGACCAGCATTTGTGAGAATCTTTTATGCCCCATGCATACGTGTCTGAACCCACCACCCCAAATTTCTTGAGACTTACATAAACCAAAGAAAATACAATCCCAATAACCCCATCATTCATGTGCTATGTGCTCATGTGCTCAAACAATTAGCCAATAATCAATAAAGCCGAGGTTACACTCCGATAGATATAGAAACATTTATGGCCTGTCTAGAGGAAGGGGTGATTAGTGTATGTTTTCTCTTAGGCGATGAGTAACCTAGATATGATCTTCAAGGCTCGCCTGTCGGGAGGTGGTCTTATCCTTCTGTTGTTTTCTTAGGCACTAAACACAGAGTTCAGAGTCCATTGGAAAGGTGGCTGAGCACGATCAGCATGAACAGGCCTAAGATGGAGTCCAGGCCCTATGAATTCCTTCTTCAATGGAAACAGTTTTAAACTTAACATGCTATGGGAGGCAGCTGGCTGCCTTAATTGATCCTTTTTCCACCTGAAACCAAAGCTTCAAGCACCTGATAAAAGGGCTGCTGTTCTAGAGGCTCATAGGATCACACTGTATTTTATTTTCTCCTTCAGGGGTCCCCAACCTCTAGGATCTAATGCCTGATGATCTGAGGTTGGAGCTATTGAAATAATAATATAAATAAATTTCATAATAAATGTGAAGTGCTTGAATCATCCCAGTTCTCCCACTCCCCATCCTTGGCAAAACTGTCTTCCCCAAAATCGGTCTCTGGTGCTAAAAAGTTGCGGGTGACTCTTTTTGCATATCCATGCTTTATGCCTTGTCATCTATCTTTCTCCTTCTGCAAAGCCTATCTATTGTTTCCAAGTACCTGTTGCCCTATTAAACCAAGGAGATGGTATCATCTTCTCATTGACACCGGGGGTAGTGATGGAACTTGAACCAAGGAATGAAGTATGAACAGGATGACCCACACCATGTGTGAACAGAAACTTTGAAAGCAATAGCACTGTTCTACCGTCGCTCTTCCTTCTATCCCAAGAGCAACTTGCCCTATATACGGGTTTCCCTTTCAGCCCTAGTGTAAGAATAAAGAAGACAAAGAGTAGAGCCACCTACGATTGGATTTAAACTTTGTTTACCTTGTGGAGAGGTTAGTGTGTAACGGAGAAGAGAGGGAAACAAATACTTGCGATGAAGTATTCATATGTCTGCTATGTACGAATGAGTTCTATTCCAAGAGAATGTTCATAAGTTCAATTTGTAAGTCAAAAAAATTAGCCAAGTTACCCAGCAAACACTATTGGCTATGTAGTACTGCACTGTAATAGATTTATAATATTTTTCACACCAATAATACAAAAAAACCCCACAAAAATATAAAGAAAACATTTTAAATCTTAAACTACAGTACCTTGACAAGTACAATAGTAGAACACAACAGCTGGCACACAGGGGCTGGCATCCAGTGAATAGCCAAGAAGAGTTACTGACTGGAGGTCGGGACGGGGAGGTGGGAGATGGTAGAGCTGAAGGATCGTCAGCAATGGGAGACGGAGGGCAAGCTGCAATTTCACTCATCCCTGACGTTAGTGGAATCATGTTTGCCTTTTTGAAAGTTCACAACTTGAAGGTTTCTATGTAGAGGACTCACTGTACTTAGAAAATTGTGTTAATTATCTCAGGTACCCTGCGGGAAGATTACACATCCCTGATCCATCGGTGTCATGCTTAGTCATGTGATTTGCTAGTGCCACATGACTTCTCCAGCCAATAAAATGTCAGCAGAAGGAGGTCCAAGCCACACCTGAGAAAGTTCTATTGTCTTTCTGCCATAGCCAGAGCAGCACGTCCCAGAGAGATGTTCCATCAGCCTCGGTTCCACAGTGAAGACGAAGGGACAGCAGAGATGCACCCAAAGCACGGTGGCTCAGGCACGCACGAGGTCAGCTTCTGTGGTTCTGATATGTTGGGGCTGTTCGTTACCTTTGTAAAAGCTGACTGATGCATCTTCTTTTCCTTCAAACTCTGATTCTATTTTACTACCGACAGGGTGGCCGATTTTTTAGAAAATGAACCTGGGGGCATTGCCATGCAAAAAACTATATAAGATATATGATTAATAAGTATACATATATTTATGACTCAATTGTAAACTAATGTAAAATAGGTTTGTATGAAGTTTATAGTATATTTTATTATTTATCTGTTCTATAAATGCTTTTATTTAAGCAAAACTAACAGGACTTAACAGTGACAATTAGTAGTAATTAATGGTAGGATTAATTAAATGATGCATATGAAAAAATAGAGCAATATTTTATATTTCTTTTTATCCTCTTGTTTGGTTGTGCCTTATTAACTTTTCAGAAATCTTTTACTTGGGTATATAAGTTTGTAGGCAATAGGGCTTTATTCTTAGGATATATAAATAAAATATACTTCAAAGGTAGAACAATAGGACTAATTACATAGAAGCTACATATACTTAATTTTAAAATGAGATATATTTCTTACTGTGCCATACCATAGGGTATTTTTATCTTGTTTCTTTCCTAATGCTATTTCTTTGATTAGAATTTCCTGCTTTTATGTGATGATGAAACTAAATACAAACATATAACTCACTTTAACTTGTAGGCTGTTTTGCTCACACCCACTTACACTGAATCCTGCTATCATTTCATTGTCATGACATCAAGCCAAATAGATTTTCCACAAAAATATCTGAGCATGGAATATTTGAGACTATACTTACTGTTAACAACAGGTTTCTACACTTGTATAAAATTGTTTTTATCTTTCAAAAAAATGTGCGTTTATTTTGTATCAATAAGCATGTCTTGGTAAACTAGCTTTTTGCCAATTGTGCCCTTGGCATCTATCACTTTCATACAGAGGGTGTCCATGTTTAATATGTCCCCATTTTAAAACACATTGGATGTCATCATAAGTTAAACTGTTCTTTCTCAGAGAAAATGGTTTTAAAAGGCAAAGGTAATCTGGACTTGTAAAATCTAAGTTGGATTCCAAAACAGTTCATTGAGAAAGTCCTTCTTAACTTCGATGCCCTTTGCTGTTTTTGGCTACATGATGCAGCATGTGGGATCTTAGTTCCCCAAACAGGAATTCAACCTGTGCCCCCTGCAATGGAAGCGTGGAGACTTAACCACTGGACCACCAGGGAAATCCTCCTGGTTGCCCTTTCCTAATGACATTTTTTGAGTTCTGAAGCAATCTTATTTCCAACAACAAAAAGAGTAATTTTAGAGAATTCTCTGGCATTCCAGTGATTGAGACCCTGTGCTTTCAATGCTGAAGGTGCAAGTTTATTCCTGGTCAGGAAAAGGTAATTTTATTCTAGTATAAGTTTTGGTCTCAACCTATAGTTAACAGTGAACACCTCAAATGAACTCAGTTCATCTTTTTCTATGATTCTTTATGCCTTTTCCAGAATCACCAAATAATTTTGGAAAACTATACTAAGGTATATAAAATAAGTATAAAAATTTATTTTCTACTGTAATTCTTTTCCTCCATTCTCATCCTCAGTGCATTTCTACAGAAGATCATTCTTCTTGGTACACCTTTTAAGAACATGATTTTGTAAAAGGCCAATCTTTTAGCATCATTTCTATGAACACAGTATCTACCTTGTTGCACATGGTTCGGAAGGTTGTATATTGTATATGTTTATATATAGTAAAGACTTCCATATTATCGCCTGCATACTGTTGGAAAACTGAAAAGTGACCCCAAACCTGAGTATAAAAGCACTATACCACAGGTAAACTCATCACGGGCCTTGTAGCAATGCTGAGTGCAGGATATTCAGCAGTTAGAAATTTTTCTTTCTCAGGTAAGAAATCATAGCCTGAGTAGATTTTGGCAAAATTTTACATTTGCCAAAATTACAACTGTCTGTCAAATATCCAGGTAGATGAACAAAGTATAGTTGTATTGGATGTGATATCAACAATCTTGTCATATTTTCTATGACTTTACTACATTTTCCAGAGAAAACAAGCGTATTTGAAACTCAGTTTCTCAAATCATGTTATTCATAAGAGAGAACATTTTGTGGTGCTGTTGTTGCTGTGATTCAATTTTTTCTTGATACGTGGTATGAAACACAATGGTAAGACCTAACAGAACCACTAACACACCTGTATCAAAATTTTAGCTGTTGCTTGTCCATTTTTTAAAGATTTTATTTATGTGGAACATTTTTAAGTATTGAACTTGTTACAGTATCACTTTTTTTCTCTTTCATTTTTGTTTTTTTTAATAATTTTAAAATTAATTTATTTATTTTAATTGGAGGCTAATTACAATATTGTAGTGTTTTTTTGCCATGCATTGACATGAGTCAGCCATGGGAGTACATCTATTCCCCATCCTGAACCCGTTTCCCACCTCCCTCCTCATCCCATCCCTCAGGGTCTTCCCAGTGTTCCAGCCCTGAGCACCCTGTCTCATGCATTGAACCTGGATTGGTGATCTGTTTCACGTATGGTAATATACATGTTTCAATGCTATTCTCTCAAATCATCCCACTCTCACCTTCTCCCATACAGTCCAAAAGTCTGTTCTTTACATCTGTGTCTCTTTTGCTGTCCCACATACAGGGTCATCATTACCATCTTTTGTTATGTGCTTTGGTTTCTTGGTGGTGACGTATGTGGGATCTAAGCTCCCTCATAGGGAATTAACCCACACCTCCTGCATTGGAAGGTGAAGTCTTAATCACTGAACGACCAGGGGAGTCTCTGTCCACGTTTTATGAGCTGTTATATCAGGAACTGTCTCTTCACTCAGTTTCATTGAGAAATTAGGGCTCATCAGTGCCTGCTATTTTCAGATGAGCCTTGGTTTTATTTGGTGATATTAAAAAATGGTTGATTTAGAGATACTTGCTTGTCTCATGTCCAAAGTGTGAGATTCAGACTTTATATTTTCTTTCTTATTTCTTTATCCACTATGCTCAATCCAAATTTTGGCAATATTGGCAGAATGCTCTGTTTTTATTTCCTTTGCTAATCCTTTCACCTGTCTCTAAATGAACACAGCTATTTAGCCCTCTTTTTTGGTGATGTCTGGGTCATGCTAGCATTGATGTCATTGTTTTCATTGTCATTATCTGACCTCTTAGAAAAACATGGTCCCAATATTGACAAGGTTAAAAATTCAGCTAGCACCACCTGGATAAAAAGCAGAGCAGTTCATCCTTGTGTGCATACCATATCGCTTCAGTCATGCCTGACTCTTTGTGACCCTATGGACTGTAGCCGGCAGGCTCCTCTGTCCATGGGATTCTCCAGGCAAGAATACTGGAGAGGGTTGCCATGCCCTCAACCCAGAGATTGAACCCTCATCTCTAATGTCTCCTGAATTGGCAGGTGGGCTCTTTACCAGTAGTGCCATGGGGAAGCCCAGTTTGTTCTCAGGCAAAGTCAAAGATGGACTGTTAGTTTTCATGGTTGCAACATTCTTAAGTTGTACACTTAAGTCACATCACTTGGAATGACACGACAATGGGTGACACATTATGGTGATGGATACATTATGGTGATGGATAAATCAATCATGATTTTCAGCATCACCAGTCAGGGCAGAAATCAGTGACTAAAGAAGGTAACTATACCTTATTGGGCTTCCCTGGTGGTGCAGAGGTTAAAGCGTCTGCCTGCAATGTGGGAAACCTGGGTTCGATCCCTGGTCGGGAAGATCCCCTGGAGAAGGAAATGGCAACCCACTCCAGTATTCTTGCCTGGAGAATCCCACAGAAGGAGGAGCTTGGTGGGCCACAGTCCATGAGTCACAAAGAGTCGGACACAACTGAACGACTTCACTTTCACTTTCAAAGACAGTATCACTTTCAGCCCCTGATTTTTGAAATGTCCCATGTTTTGTTTTGCTTTGTTTGTAGTTTCCCTCCAAACATTTGGACCAAACTCTGCATACCAGGATTTCTTGCTGAACTTTCAGTGCTAAAACCAGGACAGAACTGAGCAGGCTGGATGGATTGACCATCCCGTTGTTAACTCTCTCAGACTATTGGTTTAACTAGCTGCTTGTCAAGACATTGTTAGGAGACTGCCTCTTCTATCAAACTTGGCATCATTTTCTGGAGCACTGGGGCCAGTTGCCAGGAATTCCATATTCCATAGGATTCCAGGGATTCCAGCTTTTAGAAAGGTTCACACATATTTTTCATCCACCCAAATATGTTACTTATTCCAGAGCATGTCAGCTTAAAACATTTCATTTCCTTAATTTCTTGAAGCACTTATTTTTTAATTCATGAAGCTTTAGCAAGATGCTATTACTTGACCCTTTAACAAGGATGGAAAGAAATTTGTCAAGGATATTTAAATATCAGAACTCACTTTGGTTGATTTTGTTCTTTTTCTGGGAACTTGATCAAGTTCTGGAGAACCTATTATGGATATGGAAGGAATGGTTCATTTGCTAAGAATCTTTTCTCGTTTCAGTGTTTGTTTGTTTGTTTTCTTTTTAATTATAAAGATCTATATTTTTACAATTCATCCCTGTCTTGGAATATGTACCATGTTTTGTGAAGCTGTTTCTTTGAATATGGTGGCTTCTCTAGAAGAAGAGATAATGCAGGGGTGAAGGGTGGAGGTTACTGAGACATGTCTATAAACATCATGGGAAAAGTCAGGATGGTGTCATGTCCAGAGTCAGACAACCTAGCTTTTCAATAGAAATTTTCATTGCTCTCAGGAAGGGGGCACACTATCACTTGTGTTCTTCTCAAGTCTGGAATGAGATCATTAACTCTTCATTTAATGTCTTTGATCGCTTATTAAGAAGAAAAGAATATCCTGACTTGCTAATTTCAGAAAATGTCCTCTTAAAATAATTTCTTCATGGGACTCTAATAGCATCTAATACCCTATCATTAAGTTGAAGTTATAGAATCCTATTTGCATATTAGTATCAGATACTTGGGTTCATAGATACCCCTCCTACAACCATAATTCCTGAAGGTGGAAAACATTCTGAAGAAATATGCACAACTATGGGAAACCTTGACAAAGTAACTAATGAAAATAATTCAATAAAATCACAAAGGAATTTAAAAATTGCATATTATATTTTATTTTAAAGTTATTTTACAATGTCTGATTAAAAATTTAAGCCGCAACTCATTTCTCCTTGAAATAATCTGACATTTTTCTGACTACATACAGGTTCTGAAATGCTGTTAATAATGAATTTTTTGAATTTGCTATTTATCTGACTTTTTACTGCACTAGATTTTTCTTTGACTTATTTCCAAAGACATTCACTTCTTATTCTTGAAACCATGCTGGTACCCTTTGTTCCTTCAGATCAATACTATGTTACAGGAGGTAGATGTGTGGAAGATAAATGCACTGTGTCAGCAGTGGAAATGACCTGCATTCAGATTTCAACACCTGTGATTGCTGGAGAACCCAGAGCGCCTGTGTCTTAATGTCCTTAAGGAGTGCATGGAGAGAGGCTTTGCTGGGGTCTGGATGAGAGGTCCTGGTGCCTCTGAGCCTGCTTTCTTCCCTTTTGTTCCCTGACTTCCGAGAAGCTTCCTTCCTGTAATAACTCCTCCCCTCTCACTTTTCTTTCATTTTCCTTCTCTTTTATTCCTCTCCTTTCCTTCTTCATGATTTCTCTTTTTTCCCAACTTCAATCATATTCTTTCTTCCTTTCTCCTCCAAGAAAAATAGTTCACCGTGTTTTTTATGAGTACACAGTGGAAGATAGGACAGGATGCAATAGAAAATAGAAAAAAAGAGAGTTATAAAAGTATGTACCTTATGTTGTGAGACTAAAGGCAGAGTAAAGATTTTCTATGGCAATTTTTATGGAATCAAATAAGAGATATTTTGCTACTTCTTTCTGATCCTTAAAGCTGTTAATATCGATGGCTTAGTCTTTGAGACGCTTGGAATAAGTAGTAAGGGGCAGATTCTACACAAATGAACAGTTTTGTTGTACTACGTAGCAATTTTTAGTTCATGCTAATGTATTTTCTTATTAGAAAAGTTCTAGTGAGTAAATCACACTATGTGTGTTTTAGAGAATAAAGGTTGATTTTACACAAAGTTACTTATCCCTATCCCAAAATAAATTTGTGCTTTCTTAATTGCATTCAAGTTAACCATGACTGCTGGAGACGTATGTATTGCGGTGAAATTAGGGCTGGCCAAGTTCCCCTGAATCTCATCTTCCAGGACCTTGGAAAATTCTGTTTAAAACCTTAAAGCTAAATTAATACTGTTTCTTGAAACCATTGTCCTTGACAGACGAGTTCTGCTTCCCCTCCCCCGCTCCAGCATTTTAGTATGTTTCATTCTTTTGAGCCCAACTGTCTTTGTCAGGTCATTTCTCTTTTCATTCACAGAGATGCAAAAAACAGGGAAAACATGATACGAAAACAAGCACAAGCCCCTGGGAAATTAAAAATTGCATCTGAGCTAAATGAGTCTTAGAAGAGAAAGAAATAAAACAAAACAAAAAAGGGAAAAGTAAACAGAGTGAAAGCTGCATACATGGAGCCATGTTGATATTAATAAAAGTTACTCAAAGAATGTCTGTCTGCATGAGAACAAAACTGGATCAATAACTTAATCTTTAAAAAAGTGACCATAAATAAGAAATGTAAAATTGGCATACAATATGCAAGTTGTTCAGAAAACATAATAAAAACACTTTAACAAAACATTAATCAAAACTGTAGGAGGAGGAAAATAGTATTGGTAAATGTTGGTAATATTGGTCTTACTAATAGATCCTACAGATAAAATTTGCACCATCAGCTGCTTACTTTGTAATTCTGAACTTTTGCTGATTCTTTTTGATAGATACAAACTCATTTAAACACTGCTAACATTTATTAAGTGTCTGTTGGGGTTACTTGCATTCTGTGAGATGTGTGAGAAAGAACAAAGGAAACATGAAATATTACCTCTTTTTCATCATTCAAAGTACATCTAGGGAGGAAGTAAGCCAGATGTAAAGGCAATATGTGATTATTAGTAAGTAAGTTTTAGAGAGTTAATGGAACCAAAATTGAGGTGCAAGGGTAATACCTTTAAGCTGGAATGACTAAGAAAAAAAATTTGAATCAGGGTTTGAAAGATGGGTGCAATTCTAATATGCATTAAGGAGAAACAAAATCAAGTTATGTGGGGTTAAACATAAAAATGACTAAAATGTATCTTTAAGAGAAAAATGGAATAGGCAGGAAATAATAGAAGGAAGTTAAAAAATAGAAGGTAAAAACAGAAGTTAAAAAATAGAAAGTAAAAAAGGAAGTTTTGGGTGAAGAAGGAGATAATTTGAATGACAATAAAGATCTTTTTGCTTATATCCTGTTCTTCCTTTTGGTTGAAGCTCTGTGCTCAGAAAGATAGTAAAGGTAATTGGAAAGTGTATGTTACTGGTTTTCATGCTTGAATCTTAAAAAAAATACATTAATTTTTGACAGTTCTACTGGCTTCACATTTTGAGGTTACTCTCTCTGTCTAGAGATAACAGTTGTCCCTCCGTATCCAAGCCTCTCCCTGAGCCCTTGAATACCAAAATCTGTGGCTGCTCAGGTCCCTAATAGTAGGTACTCTGTATCCACAACCCTCAGTTGGAACCATAGATGTGGAACCTGTAGACACTGAGGGTTGAGTGCACTTTGACCATCAATGAATTTACTTTAATTCAGTTTGTCTATATGAGCAAGGCATCTGCGAGACAACTAAATGAAGTTAAATGATAAAACCTGTGAAACTGAAGTAACAGTTGGAGGAAAGCTAGCTGGCAAAAGTAAGGTTCGAACAGGAAAACTTAATCTTTTACAATGTATTCCTAGACTTCGGCCCAATGGACAGTTTTACTGACTAGAAATAGAGCCTAATTCACCTACTTAATGGTATCTCAACTCAATTATCAGACACCAGCACTACCTACTTTAATATATTAGGCTTACCTTTATCTATTCTAACACACACTAAATGACAAATGTGTTGTCCTGTACCATGCTTAGTTATGGAAATACTAAATTCAATAAGAGATTATTGTTGTTGTTCAGTCAGTAAGTCGTGTCTGACTCTTTGAGACCCCATGAACTGCAGTACACAGGCTTCCCTGTCCTTCACCAATTCCCAGAGTTTGCTCAAACTCATGTCCATTGAGTAGGTGATGTCATCCAACCGTCTCACCCCCTTCTCCTCCTGCCTTCAATCTTTCCCAGCATCAGGGTCTTTTCCAGTGAATCAGCTCTATGCATCAGGTGGCCAAAGTAAGAAATAATTATTATTAAGGAGAAATTTATAGTTCAGTGAGGGATAAACACTAAGTTACAATACAAGGTTCTGAGTTTAAAATAGAGGTCCAATCAAGGTATACATACAAAAAATTATTGTTAATTCTGTTGGCAGCAAGTAAAGGGAGGCATCAAAGAAAACTATTTAGGATGGCCCTTGAAGGAGTTTTTCAAATGGAAAAAAAGGAAGGCAACATCTGTAGAGCCGACTATAATAGCACGAGGGAAAGGAATGGAGAGACTAGACTGTGCTAGAGTTGGGTATACATGAGGCTTGGTATACATAGGCTAGACATAAGAGACTGGGAATAAGACAGAAAGGGGAAGGATGGGGAAGATTGTGAAAGGATTTACAAATCACTAATACTCAGGAATTTAAAATTATCTTTTCAAGAACTAGAATTCAATGAAAAGTTGTGGATGGGAAGATGATGTGTACAGGTCCGTGCCTCCAGGAGTTTTGGAAACAATGTCAAAAATTAAATGAGAGAATCTTAGCTAGGGAAATAGAGTGAAAATTAAAGAAACATGATAAGATGAATATATAACTAAATTTAGAACTGAGACTATTTGGTGATGCAAATGGGCAAGTGGAGTATTACTATTGTACAATCTGATGAATATTATTAAGTATGAAATATAGGAGAACATCATTTTGAGAAAAATTTGAGTTTAATTTTGACTGTGAGAAATTCACATTTTCTACAGTCAGGTGGAAATGATCCTTTTGTATTTGGGTAAGGAAATGAACAGAGAGATTGACTAAAAGTTTAAATTTAGGGATGATAAGAATATTTAAGTCCATGTTTTCCGCAATAGACTGTGACTTCCTTGAAGACAGGAAGTTTTACTTTTTATCTAGAAGGCCTAGATGGAATGTTCATATATCTGTTCAATAAATGGATGCTTAAGCCAGCATGTGGCATAATTTGACCACAATTATTTTAGAAAAAATTAATCAAGATTAATTTTTGATTGAGAATGTATTAGGAAAGAAGGAATAATTCTGAAATGTGGGGGATCAAGAAAAGATAAGAAAAACAAACATTTGGATTTTAACCAATAACTTACATGACTAGTGTAACTATGCAGACTCCTGCATGAAATATTTTTACTATAGTTCTCTCTACTGCATATAGCTGGGTTACTCCCAAATAATCATTTCTAGTCTTGATCTGTCTATTAAATTTCACAGAAGCACTGGAAAGGTGTAGAAATATGGGGTTTAGATTCAGATATATATATATATATAAATTTTATTGTGACTCTGACATTCAATATTATTTTGGGGCTGGTCTGGAGAGTGAAAAAGTGAAAGTCACTCAGTCATGTCCAACTCTTTGTGACCCTACCACAGGGTAACAGTTTAAAGATAGTATATCTGGTCTGTAGCCCACCAGGCTCCTCCGTCCATGGAATTCACCAGGCAAGAATGCTGGTCTTAATCAAATGTTTAAAAAGTCAGAGCATTGCTCTGGAGAGAATAATTCTCACTATGATTAATTATGAACTATAAACTGTATAAGGTTTACAGTAGAGTAATGCTTAGTGTCTGATAGGTTTTCAATAGTGGTGGTCATTTTCTTTTGCTTACTAAAAAAGCTGTGCCACCTAGATATCACACAGGTATGTATTTGAGGTTTAATTTGCTATCCCAGTATCTGTTGCTTCCCATCTAATTTTCTTTATAAAATTATGGCAACACCAGCCCTCAATGTTATAAGCCATAAACCTAATGGTCATCCTAGACTTCTCTTGTTCTCCAAATTTTACATGAAAATAGTGACTAAATCTTTTTGTGCTAACACCTCAGTACCTCTTGAATATATCTAATATCCCACACATGCTATCTTTAGTCAGTCTCATTTTTTATCTTCTGATAGTCTCCCTATGTCCAGATTCCAATTGGCCTTCCAATCTTAGAGTCCCGAGAGTGATCTTCTAAGGTGTAAGTGTAGTCTTGGAGGTCCCAACCCTGAAGTACTGTATTGAATGCCTTTAGGGAAGCACACATTATCTAGTCCAGCCCAAACGCCCAAGTTCTTGCCTTTCCTTGCAACTACATCTTCAGGCTCCTCCCTGCTACACACTGTGCTCAAGCTACGGTCTCTTCCATACCCCAGACTGCTCCATTGGTTTCTTGGATTCATGCCTTTGGATGACTGTTTCTTTGACCTAAACATGCATATTTTAAACTGTTGTAGATAAAAGATATATAATTAACAAGCCAGTACAGAGGAAAAACTGAGTAATTAACAAAATTGATTAACTTAAAAGAAGGCAAGAAAGGAGAGCAAAGGGAAAGTGATAGGAGATACATATCCTCATACATCATTAATTACAGAAAGTGCAAAGGAACTAAATACTACAATTAGATAACAAAGATGTCACACTAAAGAAAGAACACTCTAGCTAGAATGTAAATTGGCAAATCACTTTGGAAAACTGTTAGTGTCTGCCAATGCTGAATATAAGCAAATACTAGTGTTTAAAGTGAAAGTGTTAGTCGCTCTGTTGTCTCCAGCTCTTTGCAACCCCAGGGACTATAGCTCGCCAGGCTCTGCTATCCATGGATTTCTCCAGGCAAGAATATGGAGTGGGTAGCTATTTCCTTCTCCAGGGGATCATCCCGAATCAAGAATCGAACCCAGGTCTCCTGCAATGCAGGCAGATTCTTTAACATCTGAGCCAACACCATCACGCAGCGATTCCATTCCTTAGTGTATTCCTTTAGGAAAACCCACAGACATTTTAAAAAGGCATGCTATAATGGTCATTGCCACACAGTGCTTCCCCCAAACTGCAAAAATCCAAATATTCATCAGCATAATAGGCAAATATTATTGCCCGTTCATACGACAGGATGAGTAGGAATTCAGCAATGAGAATGAACTGCTATATATATCAACACGCGTGAATCTTACAAGCATAACACAGAAATTTGCAGATACAAACGAGCATGTGTAATATGGATTTAAGTATACAACACTCAAAAATAGGCAAAACTAATCCATGATGATGGAAGTCAAAATACTGAATATTTTAAGGTGTCTAATAACTGGGGAAAGATCATCGAGTCCTCTTTTTGAATCTTTGTTCCAGACACATCATTGTGTTTACTTTGGGGAAATTTACTTAATTGTACGTTTGTGATTAGGGATATTTCATTTCAATAAAATATTTTCTTAACAAATATCAAACCTTATTTAATAAAGCCTAACTATGTCTATTAATTTCTGGGCGGGAATAGAGCCTGAGGTAGGTAGATCAAGACATAAAGGCTATATTAATGTTTAAGGGCTGATCTTAATTCCAGCAGATCTGTTGAAAACGTCATGTCCTTAGAGCTCAATGTTTGGCATTTATGAAGATTGAGGATATCGATAGCTAACTGCTAATTAGTCACTGAGTTGGACAGTTTAAGTAGATCCTTTCAGGGAATTAGGAAGCAATTCTTTATACTGTTTGCAAACTACTGAGAAAAAAAGACGTGAAGCATATATATTATAAAGCAACATTCTATTTGTCAAGCAATGGGACAGTAGTGATACTGCTTCCTGGTGTCCATCTAATTAAACAGTTGGAACTATGGAAATTACAACATGTTTATGATCACTTATCAGTTGTGTCTTAGACAAGATCTGAAGGAACAAACTTTATGTTGCCAGGAAGCTCTTGGGATAAAGTCTCTTCACTTCACTCCTTTTTTTTTTTCCTTCAGAAATCCAGTTAATACTTTTTAAGAACTGAACTCTGACTTTTCTTAGCTTAGAAAAGGCTGCTCTAAGTCATCATGGATCATATAATATTGTGGCCTCATTAAAAGTCTGGGTGACTAATTCAATTCTGGCCAATAAAGGTAATAATTTCCTTTAGCCCAATCCTGCCCTTCCTTGTGGGACAGATTAATAAAGGTGAAAAGTGAGTCACATAAGTAGTGCATTGATTCTTTCTGCAGCTATTGAAATATCCTGACCATCAGGGAAATCACAGAGACCCGATCTGGCTACAGTATATGGCCCATCAGGGAGAGACTCACGAATGTAGTGCAGGAAGGCTGATAACTCTTGTCTTCTCCAGATTCCAGCTGAACGCCTCCATTTTTCTCAACACTTTGACTGAATTATTTTATATATTCAATTCCAAAGTTGATTTTTTTTTTTTTTGGTTGGGCAGGATGTTTGGGCCATGGAGAGATGGTGAGACATAAGGAGAAATGTTGGACATAGAATTTATCACATCAAGCAGCAGGTATGTAGTTTCATAAGTAAATTCTTTGCACTGCCTTTAATGACCCTAAAGACAAGAGGTAAGACATGTTACCATTATTCATCATATAAAGCAACCTTCCTCACAAATTAGTACTCAGTAAGGGTGGAGGATAAGATCCAATGAACTTTGCTTGATTAAAAAAAAAAAAAGTGATTGTGATTTCAGCGTTTTTCATTTGCATATGGTAAAGGAAACCTCTCATCCTCCTTTTTCCTTTATTCCTCCCACTCAATACTTCAGCCACTTCTCAACACCAAATGTGGGTGTGTGCCTGGGTTTCCATACACCAGACAATTCTGGGACATCGGCTAGATGTCCTAAAATTTAACTCAGTACTGACACTCCCTAGAGAGAGTATCAGATCCCACAAAACTGACCTCTCCCCATATACACTTCAGATGCCAATCCCAAGTCCAAGTAGTCACCTGTGTTTGTAAATAAGTGGGTCACATAAATCCACTTCCTTCTTACATATGATTACTTAGCTAGAAAGCTCACAGAACTCAGGGAAAACACTTGTGTTACTTACTAGATTACCAGTTTATCATAAAATGATATGATTCAGGAGTAGCCAAATGGAAGAGATGCACAGGGCAATGTATGGGGACAAGGCTGCTGAGCCTCCATGTCCTCTCTGGGTGCACCGAGGTCCCAACACCTCCACGTGTTCAACATCCCAGAAGCTCTCTGAAACATCCTTTTGTCTTTTATGGGGGCTTCATTGCATAGCCATGATTGATTGAATTATTGGCCACTGGTGATTGAACTCAATCTCCAGCCCCTCTCCCCTCCCAGGAGGTTTGGGGGTGGGGTGGGGCTGAAAGTTTCAACCCTCTAGTCACATGGTTGGTTCCCCTGGCATTCAGTATCCACAGCTGGGGCTTTCTAAAAGTCACCTCAGTAACATACACACAGCAGTGGTTGAAAGAAGATTGCAATGAATTGTAAGACACATTGCTGTAGCTCTTACCACTTAGGAAATTTCAAGGGTTTTAGGGGATCTGTGGAAGAATCAAGGCCAAGACCAAAGATATGTTTATTATTATAAATCACAAAATCACACACCCTCACCTCTACTTCTAATAATATAAACAGATATACATATATAATACACATATAAAACAACAAAACATCAGAGTTTCTTCAGTCATCCAGAATTCTGGTAAAGAGATACTCTAAAAAACTTTACTATATGCAGTCAAAAGTGTCTATTTGATGTGATTTATCCTTTCATTCAATGTCTATGAGTGTTTTACAAACCATTGCTTTACCTTCCAAAGAACTTACAGTTCTAATTACTTGTTAATTACCATTTCATAGTTGCAATAAAGTTCTAAAATAATAATTACTATTCACATATTACATTCATTTTCTGAAGAGCCCCCTTGTGCATGCACATTTTGTTAATAGAAGCAACATGATTGCTACTTTGCTTGTATGTTTTATTTATTTCCATATAGGTTTAATTCCATTGCAGTTTTTCATTCTTGCCTGTTGTATAATTCATGATTTGTACTATATTGTAGTAGGCGTATGACACCCTCATTTTATTGGCTACACTATAATTTCTACAACCTTGTGAAAATAAAGTTTGGTCTTGGAAAGTTTTTATTTATTTATTTGTCTATGGCATAAAACATGTTTCTAAAGCATTTCCCCAAGATACTTTGAATTTGCACTCATACTTTGAAGTTCCTTGCAACCTCCATGGGTCATAAGAGCATTTAAAAGGACCAAACAGCTGCACTAATTATTAGAGTTTCCTAAGTCATATTGATAGCTAATAAATTGGAGGATAATAATCCTATAGCTGCAAGAGCTGAGAAAGTAGTCTGACTTCAATTAGTGGGAATTTGATATGCTGGAATCTGAAAGGCAGTCACACTTCATGAATTTATTTATGACATTTAACCAGAATTAGCATCATTTTTGACACATCCATCAATTAGTAGGAGGCAAAGATTTTTTGTGTGTGTGTCCAGTAGTGACTACAGTACCACTAGCTCATTGAAATAAGTTTTAAAAGTCTAAGCAAAGGGGCTGAATTCTCAAATTATTTTAGCATTTAGGGAAAGAATTCTGAAAATATTTGGACAAAAATTCAAGGTAAGATGTGACTTTGACTATTAAAAAAAAAGTGCTTGAACCTAATTTTTCTAAGTATCTGCCTTTTAAAAATCAATCATCTTAATTTTTATTAATCAGCCACTAGCTTCTGTACAGTGTGATAGGCCAAAAGATAATCTGAACCAGAGTCTGGGGTTAAAAACACAGTATATGAGAGTAATGCTTCTAAAAGAGCCAGATGGTTTTTGATGGAAGCATAGTCTGTTGGAAAGGGGATTTTGGACAGACGGTCTAGAAGGTAAGGTAGAGCCAGAATGACGGTGTGTTGAATGTTAAGCTTAAGGAATTCATCTGGAACAATAATCAAGGTTATCAGTTTCTACCTGGATTATTTCTAGAGCCTCCTAACTGATATTCTTGTTCCTAGACTCATCTAATGCTTATCTACCCATCAGAGTGAGAATCTTTTTCCAAATTATAAATCTGTACAAATCACTCTGTTCACACTTTTCTGGGGTTTCTCATTTCTTTCAAGACCAAAGTCTTGAGTTAAGCATACAAGACTATTTATGATCTGTCACCTGATTTTTCCCATAGGTCATTTCATTGATCCCTACATAATCTGTCAGTATCTTAAGTTTCTTAAAAGAATCATACTTTCTTTGCCATGCAATAAAGTTCTCTCTGCCAAAAAAAAAAAAAAAAAAAAAAAACCACCTTCCTATATATATATATATATATATATGTATATATATATTTTTTTTGGGGGGGGGATGTCCACCCTTATAATGACAGTGTAGTTTCTCCTTGTCTGTGTTGCTGTAGAACCTTGGACTTCCCTTTATTTTCAGTTACACTTTTAAAAATTCTTTATTTTATTTAACTTTGGCTGCTTTGGGTCTTAGTTGCAGCATGTGGCTCTCTAGTTGAGGCACAGGGCTTTAGTTACCCCATGGCGCATGGGATGTTCGCCCCCTCACCAGAGATCAAGCCCACGTCCCCTGCACTGGAAGGTGGATTCCCTGACTGGACCATCAGGGAGGTCCCACAGATATACTGTCTTTAAACTGGCCTCTTAAGTCCATGTTTTCCGCAATAGACTGTGACTTCCTTGAAGACAGGAAGTTTTACTTTTTATCTAGAAGGCCTAGATGGAATGTTCATATATCTGTTCAATAAATGGATGCTTAAGCCAGCATGTGGCATAATTTGACCACAATTATTTTAGAAAAAATTAATCAAGATTAATTTTTGATTGAGAATGTATTAGGAAAGAAGGAATAATTCTGAAATGTGGGGGATCAAGAAAAGATAAGAAAAACAAACATTTGGATTTTAACCAATAACTTACATGACTAGTGTAACTATGCAGACTCCTGCATGAAATATTTTTACTATAGTTCTCTCTACTGCATATAGCTGGGTTACTCCCAAATAATCATTTCTAGTCTTGATCTGTCTATTAAATTTCACAGAAGCACTGGAAAGGTGTAGAAATATGGGGTTTAGATTCAGATATATATATATAAATTTTATTGTGACTCTGACATTCAATATTATTTTGGGGCTGGTCTGGAGAGTGAAAAAGTGAAAGTCACTCAGTCATGTCCAACTCTTTGTGACCCTACCACAGGGTAACAGTTTAAAGATAGTATATCTGGTCTGTAGCCCACCAGGCTCCTCCGTCCATGGAATTCACCAGGCAAGAATGCTGGTCTTAATCAAATGTTTAAAAAGTCAGAGCATTGCTCTGGAGAGAATAATTCTCACTATGATTAATTATGAACTATAAACTGTATAAGGTTTACAGTAGAGTAATGCTTAGTGTCTGATAGGTTTTCAATAGTGGTGGTCATTTTCTTTTGCTTACTAAAAAAGCTGTGCCACCTAGATATCACACAGGTATGTATTTGAGGTTTAATTTGCTATCCCAGTATCTGTTGCTTCCCATCTAATTTTCTTTATAAAATTATGGCAACACCAGCCCTCAATGTTATAAGCCATAAACCTAATGGTCATCCTAGACTTCTCTTGTTCTCCAAATTTTACATGAAAATAGTGACTAAATCTTTTTGTGCTAACACCTCAGTACCTCTTGAATATATCTAATATCCCACACATGCTATCTTTAGTCAGTCTCATTTTTTATCTTCTGATAGTCTCCCTATGTCCAGATTCCAATTGGCCTTCCAATCTTAGAGTCCCGAGAGTGATCTTCTAAGGTGTAAGTGTAGTCTTGGAGGTCCCAACCCTGAAGTACTGTATTGAATGCCTTTAGGGAAGCACATATTATCTAGTCCAGCCCAAACGCCCAAGTTCTTGCCTTTCCTTGCAACTACATCTTCAGGCTCCTCCCTGCTACACATTGTGCTCAAGCTACGGTCTCTTCCATACCCCAGACTGCTCCATTGGTTTCTTGGATTCATGCCTTTGGATGACTGTTTCTTTGACCAGGATACATGATTTCTTCTTCTTCTCTTGATGAACCCTTCAGTTTTCAAGATCAGTCTCTATGCACTTCTTTAGGACAGTTTCTGAATCTGCTATTGAGAGGCCATTCAATTCATTACAGCATACATTATGATGTTTACAATGNTTAAGTCCATGTTTTCCGCAATAGACTGTGACTTCCTTGAAGACAGGAAGTTTTACTTTTTATCTAGAAGGCCTAGATGGCATGTTCATATATCTGTTCAATAAATGGATGCTTAAGCCAGCATGTGGCATAATTTGACCACAATTATTTTAGAAAAAATTAATCAAGATTAATTTTTGATTGAGAATGTATTAGGAAAGAAGGAATAATTCTGAAATGTGGGGGATCAAGAAAAGATAAGAAAAACAAACATTTGGATTTTAACCAATAACTTACATGACTAGTGTAACTATGCAGACTCCTGCATGAAATATTTTTACTATAGTTCTCTCTACTGCATATAGCTGGGTTACTCCCAAATAATCATTTCTAGTCTTGATCTGTCTATTAAATTTCACAGAAGCACTGGAAAGGTGTAGAAATATGGGGTTTAGATTCAGATATATATATATATATAAATTTTATTGTGACTCTGACATTCAATATTATTTTGGGGCTGGTCTGGAGAGTGAAAAAGTGAAAGTCACTCAGTCATGTCCAACTCTTTGTGACCCTACCACAGGGTAACAGTTTAAAGATAGTATATCTGGTCTGTAGCCCACCAGGCTCCTCCGTCCATGGAATTCACCAGGCAAGAATGCTGGTCTTAATCAAATGTTTAAAAAGTCAGAGCATTGCTCTGGAGAGAATAATTCTCACTATGATTAATTATGAACTATAAACTGTATAAGGTTTACAGTAGAGTAATGCTTAGTGTCTGATAGGTTTTCAATAGTGGTGGTCATTTTCTTTTGCTTACTAAAAAAGCTGTGCCACCTAGATATCACACAGGTATGTATTTGAGGTTTAATTTGCTATCCCAGTATCTGTTGCTTCCCATCTAATTTTCTTTATAAAATTATGGCAACACCAGCCCTCAATGTTATAAGCCATAAACCTAATGGTCATCCTAGACTTCTCTTGTTCTCCAAATTTTACATGAAAATAGTGACTAAATCTTTTTGTGCTAACACCTCAGTACCTCTTGAATATATCTAATATCCCACACATGCTATCTTTAGTCAGTCTCATTTTTTATCTTCTGATAGTCTCCCTATGTCCAGATTCCAATTGGCCTTCCAATCTTAGAGTCCCGAGAGTGATCTTCTAAGGTGTAAGTGTAGTCTTGGAGGTCCCAACCCTGAAGTACTGTATTGAATGCCTTTAGGGAAGCACATATTATCTAGTCCAGCCCAAACGCCCAAGTTCTTGCCTTTCCTTGCAACTACATCTTCAGGCTCCTCCCTGCTACACACTGTGCTCAAGCTACGGTCTCTTCCATACCCCAGACTGCTCCATTGGTTTCTTGGATTCATGCCTTTGGATGACTGTTTCTTTGACCAGGATACATGATTTCTTCTTCTTCTCTTGATGAACCCTTCAGTTTTCAAGATCAGTCTCTATGCACTTCTTTAGGACAGTTTCTGAATCTGCTATTGAGAGGCCATTCAATTCATTACAGCATACATTATGATGTTTACAATGTCTATTAAACTGCCCCCATATTCTCAGCTGAAATCTATGGGAAGCCTTATTTTTGGTACCTAACTTGCTGGATACTGAGGTCTATAATAGTGAGCAAGACACATCTGATTCCCTCTTTAATGTTCTTACATTTTGCTTGATAAAAGGTGCAGCTAAACGATCTGAACTAAACTTCCATTTAAATCAGGGCACAGAAAGATCTTCTAGATTCTTTTAACTTCTCCCTTGTAGTGGAACAGAAGACTGATGATCCTTACTGTGATCCAAGATTACAAACTAGGTAACAGGTATTTACTATCCCAGGGCCAGACGTGGGGCAAATCCTTGAAGCAGTATTGCTTTTTAGGTAATATTAGTATAACTGCTGAGCATTCCATGCAGACATATAATAGCATTCCAATAAGAAGTCAACTCCAAGACAGCATCCCAGAGTTCCAGAATCTCATTTCTAATGCCTGAGGATTTCACAGTCATGAAAGTTAAGTCGTGGTCAAAATTCTGCTTCTTCAACTCAATTGAAGTAAGAGTTGAGTGAAAATTTTTTAGGCAATCCAGAAAAAAAAAAAAAAATGAAATGAGAGAAACAAGAAAAGCAATGAGATCCTAAATGTAAATATAAGCAGGTCATTTAAAATCCATTATCCAAGATGGTGTGTCCACCCTCTTACTAAGCAAGACAGTACATAATGAGCCTTAGGCTATTGGGAGAAAAATAAAACTTTGCAATTCTAATAAATAATGAAAATACTTCCCTGGAGTTTTTGAGCCTCTTCTTAAATTTATCTGTTTTGGAATATAAGTTCCTTTAGGGCAAATACTATATCATGTATAACACCAAGAAATGATATATGCTTTATAAATATTTTAGAAGCCCCAGGAACTAATTGCCGAGAGCAGGGGCCTTACTAGCTATCATTTCAATGTGAACGAGCCATCGTTGTTGCCGGGCCCATTTGGAAGATGATTTAAACACTTAGACTCAGAGCTAAACTGAACCAGGTTGTTAGTGTCCAGGATAGAATGGAAATCGGGAGCTGTTCCTTCTTCTCCGGTCCTTGGAAAAGACAGTCTTTGGATACTTTATCACATCTTCTCTGTGGAAATGTTCCTCAGCTTTGCCTTACTTTAGAATTACCTGCAAAGCTTATAAAAGATGCTAATGGTCATAACTTGCTTTTGGAGATTCTGGGGTGGGCTCTGATATTCTGAGATATGTAACCAGGCTTGTTTCTTTTTACATGCTGCTGCTGCTGCTAAGTCGCTTCAGTCGTGTCCGACTCTATACGACCCCATAGATGGCAGCCCATGAGGCTCCCCCGTCCCTGGGATTCTCCAGGCAAGAACACTAAAGTGGGTTGCCATTTCCTTCTCCAATGCATGAAAGTGAAAAGTGAAAGTGAAGTCACTCAGTCCTGTCTGACCCTTAGCGACCCCATGGACTGTGGCCCACCAGCCTCCTCCGTCCACGGGATTTTCCAGGCAAGAGTGCTGGAGTGGGGTGCCATTGCCTTCTTTTTACATATTTACATGTAAAAACCCCTGTATAGTGCATGATGCTATTTTAATTCTGAGGTTCTAAAGCACACTCCCAGATAAATGATAGCCATTGTTGTCATATTATGATGGCACAAATTCAAAGTCTTTATGATGGGCCACAAAGTCTTGTATTACTCTTGCCTGCTTCTCTGATTCCATTTCCTACAACTCTCAGCCAGATCCGTTCTGCCTTTGGTGTACTGGCCTTGCTAATAGAGAAAGTTAATTTCTCTGTCAAGACCTCTGCAAATTCTCCTGCCTCTGCCAGATCTTCATATGGTCTGCTCACTTCTTCACTTCATTCAGAGTCTCTACTATAAGAGCAGAAATTGCATTCATCCTTTTTATTACTCTATGCCACGTGTTTAGAACACTGCCTGATACAGAGTAAGCACTCAGTGATATGTCTCAAATGAATAGGTGACTTAAAAAGTGAAAAATTAACACAATATTGTAAATCAACTATACTTTAACTAAAAATAAAGTGAAAAATATCTAAAATATATTCTTTTTAATGTTAACTAACTGTATCTTCCCACTAAGAAACCTGTCAGGTATTTTCCAATTAGAGACTTGACGAGTATATATTGATATATCTGAGAGGAAAGAGAGTTGATAGGGGTGGAGTTCTGGGACAGTCCAATGCTCTTGCCTTAAACACAAGTTTATTTTAAGCTCTCTCAACAATTCAGGAGAATAGTTGTGAGATAGTTCTGTCAAGGAATAGTCCTTGGGTATTACAATTTTATAGGATTTAAGTAATCCAGAGTCATCTTAATCTAACCAAATGTTCCTTAACCAAGTTTTAGGATTGCATTCTCTGACAATTAATCCTTTTGCATATTTAAATAATAGGGCTGATGAGACTGTGATTACAACTCACCTTATAATTCAGCAACCTAATCAGATATTTCACTATGTTAGCTTTCAGTTATTAGAAGAAAGTCTTATGTGTCTTACTGGTGTTTCTTGACTATAGTTTAAGCTAAGAATTCCAAAATTTTGGCTTATAATATTTTCCTTTAAGTGCAGGTGAAAGCACGTTTTCTGAGATGTCATATAGCAGTCTATTGGTAAAGCTTCCTTTAACAGCTATTTCCTTCCAGGTGAGAGTCTCTCAATAATAATTGAGAGTATCTCAATTCTAATAACTCCCTTGAGGCTGTATCCCTTGGATCATCAGTATTTAATTTCCTAATAACATCTAGATCTTATCTCCTTGAAATCCAAGCCGGTGAGATAATCAATAACTATATCTTGTGTGTATGTGCGTGCATGTGGGCATGTGTGTGTATGTGTGTGTATTTGACCCTTGAACAGTACAAGGCTTAGGGACACCAACCCTCCATGCAGTTGAAAATCTGCATATCACAGTAAAGTCAGTCCTCCGTATATATGTTTCCTCTATAGTCACAGTTCTGCATCCGCAGATTCAACCAACCACTAATCATGTAGTATTTACTATTAGAAAAAATCCGCATATTAAGTGGACTCAAGCAGTTGAAACCAATGCTGTCAAGGATCACCTGTATATACTTCAGATTCCAGTTGAATGAAAACTGAACCTATTTTAGATTGTATTAATCAGAAGGGGATTTAATATGTGGAACAGGTATTTACAGTGTCATTAGAGTGTTGCAGGAATAGAATCTAGTCCATTTCTCCAGTAAGGACAGCTGAGCACAATTGTTAACAGTCGTTCACCATGGGAGTGGCTGCCTCAGCCTAATCTATGTTCCCCATTTGAACCCAGACTGAGTCTTTCAAATGTGACATAGCCATTCTACACCAGTTGTTAATTTTTTGGATTGATGATATTATTTTAAAGTATGAGGGACTTCCTTGGCAGCCCAGTAGTTGAGACTTCACCTTCCAATCCAGGGTGTGTGTAGGGTGGTGGGGGGTGGGTTCAATCCCTGGCCAGCCAGCTAAGATCCCACATGCCTCAAGGCCAACACACCAAAAGCATAAAACAGAAGCAGTGTTGTAGCAAATTCAATAAAGAATTTTTAAAATGGTTCACATTTTTAAAAAATCCTTTAAAAAAGTATGAGAAAATAGAATCTTTTGTCTTTGAGCTATTTTTGAATTTATAATAACGTAGTGAGTTGGACACGACTGAGTGACTTCACTTTCACTTTTCACTTTCATGCATTGGAGAAGGCAGTGGCACCCCACTCCAGTACTCTTGCCTGGAAAATCCCATGGATGAAGGAGCCTGGTGGGCTGCAGTCCATGGAGTCGCAAAGAGTTGTACACAACTGAGTGACTTCACTTTCACTTTTCACTTTCATGCATTGGAGAAGGAAGTGGCAACCCACTCCAGTGTTCTTGCCTGGAGAATCTCAGTGGTGGGGGAGCCTGGTGGGCTGCCATCTATGGGGTCACACAGAGTCGGGAAGTGACTTAGCAGCAGCAGCAGCAGCAGCAGCAGCAGCAGCAGCAGTCTTACTCTAAAATGATTAGAGGTGCATAGATCAGAGTCTCCCCCTTTTCTATTTGATTGCAGACTTAGTGTTAAGCTCAAGAAGAAAGAGCGTAATGCATCATTGTGATCCTGGTTTCCTCTCTTGCTCATTCCTCTAAACTCTATACTCAGTACCACATCTAGGAGTCCATAGTCCTGTGCAAACTCTTCCTTTGGCCTCCACAAGTCAAATGAGTTTTCTACTTGTAAATGTGTTTTTCCCCTTTATTGTAATTCTAGGGAATTGCAGATTTTCTCTCTGGGAAAACCAAGGCAAGATATTTGCTGTCTTCTCCCTCTCTAGTTCCCACAGAAGACATTATTATTTGATTAAAAAAATTGTATTGTTGAGTACAAAGGCTTTAAAATTCTGAATATAAAACCTCAAACATTCAAAACCACTGGATTAGAGTTGGTGCTCTATGTGAAACCTGCCTGTGCTTTAGGTTCAATTCAGTAGGTGTGAAGACCACTTCGGGGAATATAAAGTAATCTAGCAGGAGGATTTTCAGTATGCTTCTGCTTTGTATCTGGAATAACTTTTGGCTTTGTGAGAAAAAAATGCATATATGTAGCCAGGATGGGAATTTAAGTTTCTAAATTGAAGTAATAATATACAGACAGAAGACTGTAAACAATAGAAATGTACCAGTAAATGAATTATCACTATAAAAATGATCACAGCATGTAGATGCAGTTTGTTCATTTTATTGCTATACCATTTGGTCCAACATAAGAGGCTTCTGAGCTCCCTTCTCCCAGAAACGCTCCAAATCTACAGCTACATGTAGTAGTAAAATAATTATAGCCATAATAATTTGTTAATAGATTCAGGAAGTAAAAAATGTAAATTGTATCATCAGAAACAAAATGTTGACAGGGGAGAGCACAAATACAGAGCTTTAGAATGCTTTCAAATTTAAGTTATCAGCTTAAAATAGACCGTTATAAATATAAAATGTTTTATAACGCTATGTAACATTCAGTTGAATTAATTTACCAAGTTCTATTTCTTTAGTCTACTGTGATGGGCATCAGGGCTATTTCCAGAGCTTGTCTGTTAAGAATCATGCTGCTGTCAACATTCCTGTCCTTTGCAGCTCATATACAAACGTTTCTATTGGCTATATTCCTAATTGACATATCTAGATTATTGGTAGAATGAAATTTATTATCTAAGCCAGTACACATTAGCCTTAAAGGAGATACTCTTAGTCATCACACCAGAGGCATAGGTCTAATTTGAATCTATCTTTCTTAAAATAGGGCATATGGACATTCTGGCCACAGCATATGTATGTGTCCAAATTTGGTAGATAATACTAAATATTTTCCTAGGAGATTATAAAAATTCCACTAACAGCAACAGTGTCCTGGGCTCCCTGCTCCTGTCACACCTGGTATTGTTTGTGCAGTATTTATCTAATTTTGCTTTTAATTACTATGTCTGTGATTATTGATGGACCTAAGTCAGCTTTTCAAACATAAAATGGTAATTTGGAATCCACTTTTTGAATGCTTGTTTTAATCTTTTGCTTTATTGTATTGCATGTTTTTTCTTATCTGTTTATAGATGCTCTTTACATAGTCTAGAGACAAGTCAAAATGCATTTCCATGCATTTCCATATAGCCTTTTAAACTGACTTGTCAAGAAAAACAGCAACAATGAAACCATTTTATTCTGATCAGACAGCATTGAAGCTATTAGATCAAAATGAAGGGAAGTGACATTTTTATAAGTGAGTTGTTTACAGTCTATTGATGCCTATAATTTCACAAGCGATTCACCTCTGAAGAAAAAGATAATACATAATACATGATAGCATTGCTTCACTCTCCAAGTCTAAACTGGAGCAGAGAGTAATGTAGAAGAGAGCCCGGAAGGCCTTTTGGTCTCTTCTTCCCACATGTCAACCAATCTCTAAGGTAAGAATAGAGTCTATTGTCATTAGAAATTGCTTCACCTTCTCAGCAAAGAAGAGAATATAATGTCATTGCTCCATTCTCTTCTTTACCAATGTACAGAAGAAAAAAAAAATTCTAACAGTATGTTCCACTAATTAAATGAGGAAACCAGAAATCATTTGGTCATCTGGAACTCAATTTAAGCTTTTAACCAAGAGGTTACTTATCGCTCTTTTCACTCCCAACTCTCCTACTTGCATCATTGTGTTTTAACATCTCCCAGTACGAGGAGCCAATTCGATCCACTTTTACAGCCATAAAATTCTTCATTTTTTTCTCATATTTGTAAATCTCTACATTTTTTATGGCCATCTGTTCATTTTCTGTTTCCCAGGATACAGAGTAGAGTTTAATCCCAGGGTCTCTATTTTTTCCTTTCCTTTTATTCAAGAAAATTCTATTTTTTTTTCTTGCTTAAAAAAACAAACAAACAAAAAAAAACAACTCCTGGAAGAGCCCAGGACCTAATAGCATTCCATCTGAAGTGACAGCCACTTCTTCCTCTTACATACCAACGAGATTTTCTTCCCTGCGTTTCCATGTCCGGTTCTTATTAACACAGCTCCAGATTTCACTCATGCTGGTATAACAATTTCTGTCAATCTTCCTTCAGTAATTATCTTCATTTGCACGCGAAGTTCTTTCTATCCTAAAGGTTCAGAGACCCATTCTGTGGGAATGATTGCGATTTCTTTTCAAGCTCTCAAGTTGTTTTGTTCGCAGTTTTACAGCCAAGTCGGAGAAGAATCTTACAGCCAGAGAATCACGTGATTAAGACGGGGCTGGGCCAAAACTCGTCTCTCTCCTTTCGTCTCTAAAACGCACTGCCCAAGTATTCCACTGCTTCTGAGACACACTGCCCAAATCTTTCAAATATTTTTACCTTTATCTTCATTAAAGGCATAAGGGCCTTAGATAGGAACCTGATCAAGGTGCCATTAAACTTGAGTGTTTTGAAATAAGAAAACCTGGATTTTAATCTCATTCTATCAAATGATTGTATATAATTATCTTAATCAAGACTATTAACACACATTGCTGTAGCCAAACCTCTTACAACTTCAGTGGCTTAACATAATAAAGCTGTGTTTGTTTCTAGCTCTCATATAATCCAGCTCAGATGTTCCTGGTTGTATGGCTTTCCTGGGTCTCTTTACTCCAGATGGTGACTAAGGGATCCAGGCTCCTTCCATTGATGACTTCGGCCATCATACAGGTGCTCTGCTGAATATCTGCATTCTTCTAGCTGATGAATGAGAAGCAAAACATACAACATCACACAGAACATTTTGGAGACAAGGGAAACACATCACTTTCCATTAGGCAGAATCAGAAATATGACCCAAACTACATGCAAGAAGGATTTGGGGAATTGTAGTCTTCCATGCTCTGGGGATTAAATGGTTAACATAGAGACATTTCCTTTATTGAAGTTTCTTCAAATATAAGATGGAGCGAATAACAGTACTTACCTCATAGGCTGGTGTGCGTATGTCTGACCAGAGGAAATGTGTGATAAATGCTAGTTATTAAACTTGGAAGGTTAGCACTGTGACTTTTTGAGACCAGATTTCTTTTGCAGCAACATCAAAAGGCTCTTGAAATACTGGGAGTCCCAGAGACTGAAACGGACCTGATACAACCATCTGTCATTTACGGCCACAGAAAAAGAGGTAAGCAGCGCCTGACTCAGACGCCAACTCATCAAAGGAAATCTACATGGTGTTGTCAAACTCTTTATTATCTGATAATATTTTTATTATCAGATCATTTTCATTTGAGCTAAAACAGGAGGAGCTCTTAAACTGGTAGCCTTCTATTCCTGCAAGATCAGTTTTGGGGGAGGGAGAGGAGAGCTGTGAGCAGCCTGAAATTATATGTAAATAAATGTGTGTCATCATAAATGCATTTTCCATAGGAGAGAGTGCCTGGTTTTGTTACCTTTTAAAAGGGCTCTGTGTCTTATTAAAACCAAAAACAATTGGTCTTAAAGGAATAACTACTGTCTAAAAATTATTATATCATGGATGGGATTCACTTAATTACTCGAGGGCTTTTATTTTGAGAGAAGAAAGTGAGAAGGTATTAGTCAAAAGGAAGGTAGAGTATCTATCAGCTGTCTCCAGTGTCCTCCTCATTGTGTTGAAAAGTATAACTACAGACATGGTAATGTCTTTATTTTGTACTTTTCAAGGGTTTTCCTCCTGACTTTTTTTTTTTTTTAACTTTTAGACTTCTAGCTTTGCCATTGCTTTCGTCTTTTAAAAGTTCACTCCAGTGATCTTCATGTGTGGCAACCCTGTTGGAGCCCATTTTCTTTAATTGAATTATATTGACTAGATGCTTTCACAGCCTCTGTTCATCTCTCAGAACACTTTGGACTCTCTTCTGATGCTACAAGTTGGGATCAGCTGGAGCTCACTTCTCTCCTCCACTGCTAAATGGACTTTCTTTTCTAATTAGTAGAGGACACCTCTGGTCCTCTACCTACTAGCTTTCCACTCTTCCCTCCAGTGGGCCTGGTACAATGATGTTTCCTGTGGATGTTTACAGACTGGGGCAGACATTGACCTTGTATATTGAAATAATTTCACTGAATCCAGTATTCATATCCCATTTAGAATCTATTGGTTATATAGTTGACATTGAGAAAGGTGATAAAATCTGGTAGTCCAATAACCAGTGTGGGATAAAGATCTATAATTTTAACTGGGTGATACAAACACATGGAGACAGCTTTGTATAGATGTTTGTGAGAAGGCAAAATATCTTGTTCAAAAAAAAAAACCTGATTGCATTTCTCTGACAATGAGTGACATTGAGCATCTTTTTCTTGTGCCTCTTGGCCATATCTTCTTTGGAGAGGTATCTATTTAGGTCTTCCACCCATTTTTTTGAATGGGATTGAAGGAGTGAGAGGGAAGGGAAACATGTGTACATATAACTGATCTGCGTCACTATACAGCAGAAACTAATGCAACGTTGTAAAGCAATTATACTCCAATAGAAAAAAGCAACCAGCTCTCTAATTTCCACTCTTATCTGTCTTGCTTGGCTCTCTTGCCCCTTTTCTCTCCACCCTCAAGCTTATCATCTCAGCAAGTGTCACCACCATCTAGCCAGGTGTTGAAGCCAGAAACTCCAAGTCATCCTTAATTGGAGGTTTTGTGTATCCTAACACCCATAGCCATTAGCAAGTCCTCTTATTTCTATCTTCACTGTATATTTCAAATGTACACCCTCTCCAATGCTATATCCTTCTCCACACCATGTTATTTCAGCAAGTCCTTGACCTTCTAGTTTGCTCATTTCTAATTGCTTTTGCCCACTCACATCCATTCTTCATGCCAAAGCAATATGTAAACCAGAGGATGGCACTGCCTGTTTAAAACCCTCCCATAGGGACCACCCTGGGAGTCGAGCAATTAAGACTCCACATTTCCAATACAAGGGGTGTGGGTTAATAAGAAGAAGAAGAATAAAATAATTTTAAAAAAGAAAATAAAAAGAAATACCATATTTTTAAAAAACCTCCAGTAGCCATAATTGTATTTTAAATACAATCTAAACTCCTTCTGTTGGTCTGCAGAGCCCTCTCTTTGGTCCCATTTTGCTGCTCTATGCTTCGTTTGCTAAATTCCTTTCCATTTCTGGAAGATGCCAGGTCAGTTGCTACAGTATAGTCTTTACATATGTTATTCTTTTCACCTGGAATTTTCTTCTCCTTTGTTCTCAGTACAGTTCATTTCTTTTCCTCATGAGTATCTCAGCTTGCTCTTCTCAGACATTCTTTCCCTGCACACCCCAAGGACAATCCTAGTCTTATCTCATTCTTATCTATCTCCTTTTCAGCACTCATCACAACCTGTAATTTTGTTTACCTTATTTTTTTCTTGATTATTCTTTCGCTTATCCTCATGTTAGAACTGTACATTCTTTGAGAGGAGTAACCATCCCTGTCTTGTTAATCTCTTTTCGGAAAAGGCACGATATACTTTCTGTGATGGAATCAGAAGCTAATTTGTCTTGCATCCTGATCGCAAGTCTATTCTCTTAACTTTTTACATTTAATGAACAGGAGGGGAATGAGGCTTGAGAAGGACCAAAGCAGAAATGATACTTCTCCATTCATTCATGGAGCACATTTTTGTAATCTGTTAGTGTGTGTCAACTGCCATGCTAGGTGTTAGAGATTCAAAGATTAGAGAAATATGTTTCTCATGGCTTCAGGAAGTGTACATACCAGTCAAGAGAACAAGTTTCCTCAATAACCAAGGAATCTGTATAAACCCAAAGTTGCAATAAATGCCACAGCTGAGGGTGCCATAAGATAACCTTGTTGGGAGAGAAAGGGAACAGCATTCAGAAGAGGAGTCATGTGTGCAAAGGTGGAGGGACCATGACAAGAAAGTACGGGAAGGCTGAAGTGTTGAACAGAAGGTACTTTAGTGTGAGGCGGGATGAAGGGGCATGTGTAGACAAGAGGCAAGAATCCTAAGACATCAATATGTAAGTATTTCATCAGGGTTGGGAGACTGAGGACAGGAGAAGAGAGGAGTCAGTTAGAACTGACATGATCATACTGATGTTTTCAAGGTATCCATCTGTTTACCAAACTCCACTTTATGGAGTTTAGTGACGGGAGGTCGTTGATAGGTTTAGGCTGAGTTTTAGTGAAATGAGGTGAGTGGACATATGAATGTATACAATAACTGAAATGGCAACCCACTCCAGTGTTCTTGCCTGGAGAATCCCAGGAACGGTGGAGCCTGGTGGGCTACCATCTATGGGGTCGCACAGAGTCGGACACGACTGAAGTGACTCAGCAGCAATAATTATTAAGGAGGGAATTAATAGTTAATAAAAGGACATATGACATAATTAAGAATCTAGTAAATATAAATCTATTGTTTACTAGTCAATTCTAAGAGTAGTAAGGTGTGAAATAATTTGTGTCTGTTTAATAATTGAGTAAGCAGGACAGGAAGCAACAGTTAAAAGTGGGCATGGAACAACAGACTGGTTCCAAATAGGAAAAGGAGTACGTCAAGGCTGTATATTGTCACCCTGCTTATTTAACTTACATACAGAGTATATCATGAGAAACACTGGGCTGGAAGAAGCACAAGCTGGAATCAAGATTGCCGGGAGAAATATCAATCACCTCAGATATGCAGATGACACCACCCTTATGGCAGAAAGGGAAGAGGAACTAAAAAGCCTCTTGATGAAAGTGAAAGAGGAGAGCGAAAAAGTTGGCTTAAAGCTCAACATTCAGAAAACGAAGATCATGGCATCTGGTCCCATCACTTCATGGGAAATAGATGAGGAAACAGTGGAAACAGTGTCAGACTTTATTTTTGGGGGCTCCAAAATCACTGCAGATGGTGACTGCAGCCATGAAATTAAAAGACGCTTACTCCTTGGAAGAAAAGTTATGACNGAAATAGATGAGGAGACAGTGGAAACAGTGTCAGACTTTATTTTTTGGGGCTCCAAAATCACTGCAGATGGTGACTGCAGTCATGAAGTTACAATACTTACTCCTTGGAAGAAAAGTTATGACCAGCCTAGATAGCATATTGAAAAGCAGAGACATTACTTTGCCAACAAAGGTCCGTCTAGTCAAGGCTATGGTTTTTCCAGTGGTCATGTATGGATGTGAGAGTTGGACTGTGAAGAAGGCTGAGCACAGAAGAATTGATGCTTTTGAACTGTGGTGTTGGAGAAGATTTTTGAGAGTCCCTTGGACTGCAAGGAGATCCAACCAGTCCATTCTGAAGGAGATCAACCCTGGGATTTCTTTGGAGGGAATGATACTAAAGCTGAAACTCCAGTACTTTGGCCACCTCATGTGAAGAGTTGACTCACTGGAAAAGATTCTGATAGTGGGAGGGATTGGGGGCAGAAGGAGAAGGGGATGACAGAGGATGAGATGGCTGGATGGCATCACTGATTCGATGGATGTGAGTCTGAGTGAACTCCAGGAGATGGTGATGGACAGGGAGGCCTGGCGTGCTGCGATTCATGGGGTCACAAAGAGTCGGACATGACTGAGTGACTGAACTGAAGTGTATATGAAGAAAATTAATCCTGATTGGATTTAGGTTTAAATTCCATGCTCACTGCAAATTTCAATCTAAATTTGTGTAGGTGTCCTACTACCAGCATTCCCAGTTATATGAAATAGTATCATCAATAAGATCATCTTACAGTATGCACCAAATACAATGGGTCATAGTGTCACTGATCCGGCTTAAGACAGGTCCTGCTACCTAACTGAACATGTTCCCTTCCATAAGAGAGACTACTGAGGACCTATGTATGAATCTCATATTAGTTTACTTCTCTCTTCGTTACATACAACATATGTAACATAGTATCTGCCAGCAATATGGAGAGACCTGGATTAGATCCGAGTCAGGAAGATCCCCTGGAGAAGGAAATGCCTATCCACTCCAGTATTCTTACCTGGAGAATCTCATGGACAGAGGAGAAACAGGCTACAGTCCATGAGATCGAAAAGAGTTGGACACGACTGAGTGACTAACACTTTCACTTTCATGTCACTTACAACACTGCAAATCTACAGCTTAAGATTTTTATAGAAGTCCCTGAAGAAAAGGATATATTATAGCCATAATTTGGATTGTATACAGAGAAAAGGATTGGTCTCGCTTTTGAATAAATAGACTCTCCCATATTTTCCTTTGACCCTATCACAGTCTACAAGTGACTTTAAATAAATTGTCCTCTACACATGTAAAACTGAATGTTTATCCAAAATGGCCAAAAGCAAGATGTATCTCCAAAATCTTCCATCTCTTTTCCTGTTAGATCAAATGTATCAGATCTAAATTCAAAAGAATTTAGATGGCAAAAGCCATCACTTGCCACAGATAATAGCATGTTCCCATGCTGAAGTCAGTATAAAAGTTTATGATATTATTGACTTCACACAGCTCTATCAGACCTCAGTATTATTGATTTAATGACTCTTTCCTCTTTTTTTTTTAAATTCAACTCTGAAGCTACCCCTTGGTTTATTAGAGCGCCAGTACTCAGAGCATTTTATTACATATCTACAGACTTATTTCTAAGGACGCCTGCCCATAAATTACTCACCAACCATTCAGAGGCAGAGCCAGAATATAATAAATATCAAGAGACTGAAAAAAAAAACAAAACAGGCCTAGGTAGTACACAGATTTCTTCTTGCTCTCTGCCTGTTGAGTATATTTCCCAGTAAATAAAAAAAAAAAAATTAAAGGAAAATGTCACCTGGCATGTGGTATATCTGTGTCTCATAGCAGATGGCATGGTTCTGCATGGGGAGAAGAATGAAATGCCACATGCATGGCTGGAATGGAAGGATTTTGAGCAAGTGGCATTCCTGGGAAGCTAGCCGGCAGGCTCTGACATTAACGGTTTTATTAAGTTCAGCTGTGGGCTGGAGCAGCCTTGGCTTCCAATGTATGGTATTGTTTTGATGGCTGGCCCTCTGGTTCAGGCAGGGTGGTGTGAAAAGTAATTGTAGTGGGTGGCAAGATTGATAGAGTTGAGGTGGATGGGGAGATAATGTGCTTTGTTACCAACTTTTTCATTTACTCCAGAAGCAAAGGAAACATGGATGAATTATTCCAAAAATGGGATTTGCTTTTTAAGAGGGAATTATCTGAGACAGGTGACACTGTGCCCTATTGTGAAAATTCTCTAAATTATAGTTCCAATGAATCCTGCATTGTATACGAAAATTACACATCCTACTGTGAAGTCAGAGTCGGGAAGAAAGTGAGTTTGCAAATATACCGGCCTCTAAAGAAGCCCGGCACACATTTTACAGCATGATATTGGCGAATATCGGGGTGTCATCTATGAATGCCAGGAGCGGTTTTTCTTTTGCTTTTATTTCACATTGTCTATGAAAGGAAGAGCTGTAACGATATGATTAGTGTTTAGTGTGCTCCGTTTGCCTGATGACCACATGATGTAGTTTTACCTGTTTTCCTTCTGAAGTTCTTCTGAGGTTTTTGAATTGTATCCTCTTAAAGCAGCCTTGGTTGTTAACGGATTGCACTTTCAGTGCCATGCTGATAGTAGATGGCTTCTGTGGACTTCACCCTAGTCCTTTGGACAATATAAATACAAGTTTGTTGGTTCCTGGTTATAGGATCCTCATGCCCTATTCAGTTCAGTTCAGTTGCTCAGTCGTGTCCAACTCTTTGCAGCCCCATGGACTGCAGCACGCCAGGCTTNATGCTGATAGTAGATGGCTTCTGTGGACTTCACCCTAGTCCTTTGGACAATATAAATACAAGTTTGTTGGTTCCTGGTTATAGGATCCTCATGCCCTATTCAGTTCAGTTCAGTTGCTCAGTCGTGTCCAACTCTTTGCAGCCCCATGGACTGCAGCACGCCAGGCTTCCCTGTCCATCCACCAACTCCTGGAGCTTACTCAAACTCACATCCATCCAGTCAGTGATGCCACTGAATCATCTCATCCTCTATCGTCCCCTTCTTTTCCTGCCTTCAATCTTTCCCAGTATCAGGGTCTTTTCTAGTGAGTCAGCTCTTCACATCTGGTGGCCAAAGTATTGTAGTTTCAGCTTTAGCATCAGTCCTTCCAATGAATATTCAGGATTGATTTCCTTTAAGGTACACTGGTTTGAGGAAAACATACCCTTCTTTGATGAGCTGATAATTGAGTGTGCATATAATGGCAAGTCTTTAAATTTTTCCCTCTGCCATTTGACATAAAATATCACTAACACAAGCTGAAAATCAAGTCTGTGCCGCAAAACTTTTGTCTGCACAATACTAATGTGCTAAGTTGCTTCAGTCGTGTCTGATGCTTTGTGACCCCATGGACTGTAACCCACCAGGCTCCTTTGTCCATGGGGATTCTCTAGGCAAGAGTACTGGAATAGGTTGCCATTTCCTCCTCCAGGGCACAATACTAAACTAACTAGTTAATTAAGTTAATCAAACCAGTTATGTGCACATGAAAAAATTCCCAATAATCTTCACTATTGAGCCAGTAATGTTAGCGCCATGTCAGCACAGCCTGAAACAAATGTATAAGGAAGTAATGAACTATAGAAGGCGGTCCAATGCTACATTTCAGTATGCAACTTTATGCAAATTAAGTCTCTCATTTTCACTCCTCACAATCTTTTTAAATCTCTTTTCTGTTTTCTTATTCTTTTGTTACCAAAAGTGGAGGTCTGACCACTCGCTGCTCAAAAGCCAATAAAGAGGCCAGGTAGTGGAAAGGACTGTTTGCTTTATTTTGGATGCCAGCAAGAAGAGGCGCCAGAGTGACTGTTCAAAGGCCAAGTGCCCCCTACCCCACTAGACAACCAGTGGGCAAGAGATTTTATGGATGGAGGAACGGGCTACATGCAGAAACAGCACAGTCAGCTGACAGTCATCTTGAAATTGGCCACACAGTGGTCTGACCAGTGTCATCTTGATTGTTTTAAATATAGTTAATCTTCAGTTCCAGGGTCAGTTTGTCCCCATTTCCTTGAGGCCAGTTCTTGGGCTTGTGGAAGCTTATGTCATGGTTACAGTCTAGTCATTACATGGTTAACTTCTTCCACCTGGTGGGGTTTTTGGTATCTATAAGACAGCTTACAGGATATGGCTCAGAATGTTAGCTACAGCCCCTGAGAAGGAACTAAAGATCTTGACTTTGTTTAATGACTAGACTATTATTATTTGGTCTGCTTTGACCGTTTTCCTTTCTTTCTGCATTTTCTCACAAGGTGGGTGGGAGCTATGGAGGGGAAGCACCACAGAGTCCTTCACTTTCTTGAAGCACAGCCTCTGCCATTGATACTTTTGGAATTATGACAAAAGGCACAGTTTCCAAAATGTTTATGTTGTTTTCTTTCTAAAGTTGGGGAGTGATTATTTTAAAAGCGATGTAAACAAACTGTAATGGGTATGGATGAACTGCGGTGCACACATCACAGCTAACATTCAAAATGCCCCAGTATACTGCACACTGAATTACATTTTAAATGATGTATTTTCTTAGTTTTGAGAAATGTGCATTTTCCCACTTTACTATACTGTATTTTTCTCTGTTTCACTCCATTCTCTAGTGAGGCAAAGATGTCATGTGCTTAAGCATGTTAAAATGGAAAATGAAATTAGAAATATAAATAACAGAACAAAATTTGGAGCTTTGGAAAAAAGGAAAAGATCATTTTACTATATATAGAATGCTTTAAAAACTTTTTTTTCTATCAAGAAAATTGCCTAGAAATTTAACTCAGATAATTTCACCGTGTGATTCCTGTGGGGAGAGGTAACTGACCTCAAAACCAAATTCATGGAATTAATGGATTTAATTATTTAATTCCAGGCTACCTTTTTCTGGACACTTTGTCAGGAAATGAAATTAACTAGAGAGATAGATAAATAGATAGATGCAATGTTGACTAGAATTATAGAGTGATGATTATATTCTTGGTTGGGTAAAAGTTTATTGATAACTTTTGATGATCTCAATATAACGTAACTGGCATTGTATTACTAATATAAAGAGTATCAGCACTCGACACCCTTCAACAATGCTCAGACTTGTGTCATGGGAATGCTACTCTGTGCCTAGAATAGATCAAGAGAGCTCATCTTTACACCCTGCATCTTCTAGTTTATCATCATCATCATAAACATAACTTCCTTTGATCCTTATAATCTTCCTGTGAGGTCTTTAGCTCCCACTGATGATTCTAAAAATATTTAAAACAGGAACTGCACTTGTACAAAATGATCACAACTGAGGAGGCAGCAAACAACATCCAGAGGTTCCTGTAGGAGACATTAATCTTTCAGTTGCTAGCTGTGGAAGGTTCAGGGGTTCTAGAGGAAAGGACTAGCTCAGTGCAGACTAGGAGGTAGGGGAGGGGATGGGAGAGCGCACCTGGGGAGCTCAGGGCAGTGGGTATTTATCAACCAGTATGGAAATATAACATTATTTTAAGAATGAAACATGATGGTGAATCCTGAATAAGTTATCTGCCCCTTAGTTCTGTTCTCTGCACTATTTTTCACATCAATGGGCAAGACAATATATTACTGCATCAGTGTTTCTGAATTAGGAGTTTGAAGGTTTATATTATAATTCTAGCACCATCACAAAATAAGTACTCTAATTTTGGTCAAAGAAGTGACTGTAAAGTCAGTTTCTTTTTCTATAAAGTGAAAATATTTGTCTTGGGTATTTAGAATAATTGTTGTGAAAGTTAATAATAACTAATGATATTCAATATGTTCTGAGCTTGCTGTGAATTTCTTGAAGGAATGAATTTCATAATATTCTGATGTTATAGATGCTCATATTTTCTCCATTTTATAGATGAAAGAACTAGGATACAAAGAAGTGAATAAATTGTCTAAGATCACATACATGAAAAGCTGCAGGACTTGGATTTGAATCCAAAGTCCTTATTCTTAACTGCTTTGCTCCAACATTGTCTTTTCTTTATAAGAAAGACTTTGTAAAAAGCAACATCTTAGATGCATGAAAAACACTGTCATTTTCAATATTGTTTTTTTCATCATTACTTTTGGTTGCTTTTTGCTACTAGAAACAGAAACTAAGAATATTCCTAGTGCCTCAAAGAATGATCATCACTTGCATTTAGAAATTTGGCTTAAGAAGTGTTTTTGATTACAGAATCTAAGAGTACAGTTGTTACACTCGGTTTTTATCTGTGGGTTGTTGCTATGGCTGTATGTTTAGTTGATATATATTAGATAAACGCTTCACTTCATAGAATATAAAAAATCATATTGAACACGCACACTTTATTCATTAATCTCTGATTAAGTATCGATGCATAATAATCAGACATGACAAGAAAAATAACAGTGAAAAATTAACATTTGAATGTTTACCATGTATTGAAAACTGTGCTAAGCACTATGGATGCCTTATTTCATTTAGTCCTCCTAAAAGGACGGTAAAGGTATATTTTTTATTATTGATAATTTACCAGTGAAAACATTAAGATGTAAACAGTTGAAATAACATACGTAGGGTAGGACTTAACTCTAGTTCTGTCCACAAAAATGTCTCTTCCTAATTAGAAAGCTGTATGTCTGACAAGATATCTACTGCCTATGAACTAAGGATACTCAAAATACTTTTGAAATGCACTCAGTGAATAAGCATGGTCTGCACATGAAGCTGTCAGTAAAGCAGCCCCAGCATTAGTTTAAAATAAGCTCAGAAACTTAAATTATTTTTTAAACGTCATGTAATTATTGCAATTATGTTTCTGGAAAAATAATGCATTCTAAAATTAACCTGTAAAGACTTAGAGAATGAACTTATGCTTGCTAGGGGGAAGGAGCGAAGGAAGGAATAGTTAGGGAGTTCCTGGTGAACATGTATGTTTTAAGTGGATAACCAACAAGATCCCACTGTATAGCTCAAGGAACTCTGCTCAGTGTTATGTGGGAGCCTGCGTGGGAGGGAAGTTTGAGGGAGAATGGATACATGTATAGGTACGGCTGAATTCCTTTGCTGTCCACCTGAAACTATCACAACATTGTTAATAAGTTATATTCCAATACAAAACTCAAAGTTTAAAAACAAATAAATTTATACCGTAAAAAATATAAAATTAACCCTTAAAGATGCTTTAAGGGAGAAAAATGTTCAATCAAGAAAAACGTGATTAAGGGGAAGGATCAAGATGGCGGAGTGGGAGGACACTGGACTCACATCCCCACATGGTTACCTCCAACCACAACTACACATAGAACAATTCTGGCTGACAGTGACCTGAAGAAGCAAGAGAGCTCTTCTACAACCAAGGCTGTAAAGTAAGGTCCACAGGGAATCTGGTGGATTCATGGATCTGCAAAGATGAATAGGGATGATGCAATGATATTCAGTCGGAACATGAGGAAAGATGTTATTCATCTCCTTGGAGTTAGAAGGGTAAATAAATAAGCCTTAAAGAGAGGGTGAGGAGTGTGTATTACAAGGGGTCAGGATATTTTATAGTCCAGCCACTAAACATATAACCTCTGCTAAGCCACTTAAATTCCCTGAATAGTATTTATTTATTCAAGAGGACAGAAACTTTTTTTTTTCATCTGTATATTCCCTTCACCTAGCATATTGCCTGGCAGATCCCCTCCCTGCCCCTCAAACACACAAACACAAACACACAAAGGTTCTCAAGTCATGTTTGTTTTTGAAAGGAATAACTTTGTGCATAGGATGACCTCCAAATGCTTTTTCAGGACTAGCTTTCAGTGATTATAAGAGAACTTGGCATGCCCCTGTGCTACTGTGTTATCTTCATATTTGTGAGCAGGGAAGGCCCAGAAGCTAGGAGCAGAATGATAATTCATGATTAACAGGAACACCACCTTTCTGAAGATGTCCTTTTTGAGAAAGGTCAGCTGTTGTTGTAAGTAAATACACATCTCCCACGAAGTGAAAATGCTAGGTTATGATTTCTCTCTTCCCTCCTATTTTTTTCTTTCCCTTCCTTACTATTGTCTTTGCAAATGTTGACATGTGAAAACGTGAAAGGTCAGAACTGAGCATGTTAAGGAGAGGTGGATACAATTCTTTTTCATTTGTATTTATACAGGCAAAGAAGATTGAGCTGGAATAGAAGTTGACCCACGTTCTTGAACTGTGGGCTGACACTTGGGGGGCTGACACTTGGGGAGCTGACACTGCTGTCTTCTCGGTTAAGACTAGAAGGGGAGGGAAGTTATACCAAAGGTCACTCGAAATAATGACTTAGAGGCAGCAGGAGAAACTGAGTGAGCACTAGGAGCGTCTCTGGTATTCTAACTGAGATCATTCACATGGAGACAAACACGGTTCAGCTCCCTAGAAGTTCCTGCTTAGAAAGGTAAGTCGAGACAAGAGAAAAAGAAATGAGGAGAATAATACACAAGAGCCAATCCAGCAAGAGCTGTTTCAGCCCTAGGAAACATTTCAGTTCAGTCCAAATAAGATGAGGACATTTACAAATCTGAATGAGATATAAAAGAAAAATATGGAGAACTGCCTAAATTTCACTTGAAAGCATTCCTCCATGGGGTTAAGGATTGCCAGCCACGCTGGTGCCCAAACATACAGATGTCAGAGCAGCTGGGGTGATGATGGCTTTTACAATGCTCCACATTCTTTTATTCCTTTCCTCTTTGAAATATAACTTGCTTTGTTTCTGCTTCACTTGGCCACTGGTCGCTAAGAGTCGGGCATGACTGAGCGACTTCACTTTCACTTCATGCATTGGAGAAGGAAATGACAGCCCACTCCAGTATTCTTGCCTGGAGAATCCCAGGGACAGGGGAGCCTAGTGGGCTGCTGTCCATGGTGTTGCACAGAGTCGGACACGACTGAAGCGACTTAGCAGCAGCAGCAGCAGCATAACAACAAATATAGCAACTATATATTCAGACAAGCATATTTATTTACAATTTTCCACTTTTAATTTTTCCAGGAATTATCATAAACAAATGGTACCATTTGGTTTTATCACTGTCAATGAAGCATTTTAATACAAAACATAGGAAGAACATATTCTCAGAATAAATGATAGATACAGATTGAACAAATCTGAATTATGAAAAAGTTATTAAATTGGTCTTACTTTCTCATGCCACACACATTTGGAAAAAATTTATTATGGATTGGTACCATCCTCAAATTGGTATTTGGAATATTATGACCTTTGACCTCTGGCACAAGTATCCAGACATGGATAAACGTAGCCTCTCTTTCTGCTTCTGTATGTATGCATTTCATTTTTTCTTTTCTTCTCCATACTTTTTTCTTCTATACCTTTTTTTCCCCTTCTTATCTAACCATGCCTGGGGATGCAAAGGACATAATTCCTCTGTTCTTGTATTTTGAGGCTATGGTAGCAGATAACTGGATTAGAAGCTTTGCTAAGTCACTTAAGTCATGTCTGACTCTGTGCAACCCCATAGACGGTAGCGCACCAGGCTCCGCCGTCCCTGGGATTCTCCAGGCAAGAACACTGGAGTGGGTTGCCATTTCCTTCTCCAATGCATGAAAGTGAAAAGTGAAAGTGAAGTCACTGAGTTGTGTCCAACTCTCAGTGACCCCATGGACTGCAGCCTACCAGGCTCCTCTGTCCATGGTGGGATTTTCCAGGCAAGAGTACTGGAGTGGGGTGCCATTGCTAAGGTTGTTTAAATATGTCCTATCTAGATAGCTGATCCCATTAAGTAATGAAACATGCTTTCTTGCTGAGCTGGGAAACATTTAATGAAAGTAGTTGGGATAGGAACTTCCCTGGAAGCTCAGTGGTTGAGATTCTGTGCTTCACATGTAGGGGGTATGGGTTTGATCCCTGGACGGGGAACTAAGATCCCACATGTCATATGGCCCCAGAGATTTTTTTTTTTTTTTAAGAAAGTATTTGTGGGTAGAAGGAAGGAGATGCTCAGGGCTGAGAACAGGGCTGTAGGACTAAGTGTAAAGTTGGGGTGAGGATGTGGGACATTTGGAAAGTCAAGTATCAAAAAACTAAGAATTGACATCAAAGCCTGGGCAAAATGATATTGTGTCTGTGTGTTAGTCACTCAGTCATGTCCAACTCTTTGTGACCCCATGAACTGCAGCCCACCACGCTCCTCTGTCCATGTGATTCTCCAGGTAAGGATACTGGAGAATCCCTTCTCCAAAGGATTTTCCCAACCCAGGAAATGAATCCGAGTCTCTTCCATTGCAGGCAGATTCTTTACCATCTGAGCCACCAGGGAAGCCCAAAATGGTATTAATGGTAGAGAAGAATGATAGGTTAGGCATAGACCCTAGGACTGAGGTGAAGGCAATTTGGTGGGATAGACTTGGGCAGTGATTATATACACCTATTATGTGAGAATGCTCAGGGTTCGGGTATTGTTGGTTACTCTCATTTCTGACAATGGTTTCTTCATAGCTCAGACACCATCGAACTAGAGCTATCTACTGGAATCAAAATGTCAAGGTATAAATCCTCCTACTTTTCTAATTAGTGATATTACTTTTTACTTCATAAATGATAATGTAGAATGTTAAGGAAGTATTATTTTATTTCTTATATGATGGTTTAGCTTGTTAAGACAATATTAAAGGATTCTTGCATAACCACGTGACCACACTCATCATTCATTGCCTTCAAAATCACATTAAAGGGAAATGAACCCCAAAGCATTGGCTATATTTTTATTTTAATTTGGTTTACTGACCTTTATGATTTTTAAACAATCAGAACAGCCCAGGAGTTTTCCTGAGTTAATTATGCCCAAGAGTTTTCCTAAGTTAATTATCTTCAACACAGCAATTATTTTCCACTGCCTGTTAGAATGTTCTACACAGATATCCTATGAGCCTGACAATACTCGCTCATCTCAACTAGTTAACATGGTCCATATCACACTTTTGCCCAATTTCCCTGTTTCAGTGAATACTATCATTATTTTCTTTATCACCTCTAAATGGAAGTTTACATTTCACTTGAACTTTTCACTCTTTTTCACTCTCAGCTTTCATTATTTGTCATTACATATGCTAGATTCTGGTTTTGTAACATCAGTTGAATCCCCTTCCATTTCTGCATGTTTTCTACTTTGAACCCAATTTAAGCCACAATCCCACAGACTTGCACTTTAATATTTCTGACTTTGTATCAGTTTTGAACACCTATGTCTCCTGACTTCAGCATGTCATCATTGCCTATGAGACAAGACTCAAATTCATCAGCCTAATACTTATATTTTAATATTTCTTCTACTTGATTTTATTTTCTCCTTCCAGTTAGTTTGACTGCATGATTCTCATCACCACACAAACATGCTTATTATATTTTTTCATCTTAAAAATGTAAAAGAAAGGAACAGTCCTAACTGGATCTCACTTCCTCTTGCAGAATTGCTTCATTGCTTCTCTTCCTTCTGCTGCTGCTGCTGCTGCTAAGTCGTTTCAGTCGTGTCCGACTCTGTGCGACCCCATAGACGGCAACCCACCAGGCTCCCCTGTCCCTGGGATTCTCCAGGCAAGAACACTGGAGTGGGTTGCCATTTCCTTCTCCAATGCATGAAAGTGAAAAGCGCAAGTGAAGTTGTTCAGTCATGTCCGACTCGTCACCACCCCATGGACTGCAGCCTACCAGGCTCCTCCATCCATGGGATTTTCCAGGCAAGAGTACTGGAGTGGGTTGCCAGACCCTCTTAAAAGAGTCTGTACTCTCTGTGTCTGTTTTTCTCTTGAACACACTCCTGACTACATCACCAAATTTGGTTTGCTAGAGGCCATGGTCACTTTTTAATATTCACTTATCTCTGTCTGTCAGAAGCATTGGACATAGCTGACAACCTTCTCCTTCTTGGAGCATCTTCTTGTCTTGGCTTCTATGCTGTTCTGATTTTTCTTCTGTGCTTTTGGTCTCTTTTTCTTAGATCATCTTTTTCACTGGTGTTTCCTTATGTCTCCAGCTTCCAGATATTGGGGAGCTCCAGGGTTGAGTCCATGAACCCCTTTTCTTCTACCTACACTGATTCCTTGGATGGTTTTACAAAGCTTCAGGGTTTTATATGCCATTCATATTGATAGCTTACAGTGAACAGCGTAGGGACTCTTGATTTTGAAGAAGATTTAGCTCAACGAGCAGGGACCAGGCTTGATCACTCAAGAGCTTTTGTGTAGCAGAGTTTTATTAAAGTATGAAAAGGAACAGAGAAAACTTCTGACATAGACATCAGAAGGGGGACAGAGTGCTCCCGTTGCTAGTCTAAGCAAGGGAGTTATATACCTTTTTAATTGGTTGTTACAATAAATCAAAAGAATGTCTCAAGGTTGTAAAGATTTTATCAGACCCACTCCCACAATTTACATTTTAAGATAACAGGATTCAGTTCAGTTCAGTTCAGTCACTCAGTCGTGTCTGACTCTTTGCGACCCCATGAATCGCAGCACGCCAGGCCTCCCTGTCTATCACCAACTCCCGGAGTTCACTCAGACTTACGTCCATCGAGTCAGTGATGCCATCCACCCATCTCATCCTCGGTCATCCTTTTCCTCTCCTGCCCCCAATCCCTCCCAGCATCAGAGTCTTTTCCAAAGAGTCAACTCTTCACATGAGGTGGCCAAAGTACTGGAGTTTCAGCTTCAGCATCATTCCTTCCAAAGAAATCCCAGGGCTGATCTCCTTCAGAATGGACTGGTTGGATCTCCTTGCAGTCCAAGGGACTCTCAAGAGTCTTCTCCAACACCACAGTTCAAAAGCATCAATTCTTCAGTGCTCAGCTTTCTTCACAGTCTAATTCTCACATCCATACATGACCACTGGAAAAACTATAGCCTTGACTAGACGGACCTTAGTTT
>SJYX01008470.1:209560-234281 GCA_006410675.1 Oreotragus oreotragus | reverse complement strand
CTTGTCTAACTCAATGAAACCAAGCCATGCCTGCAGGGCATCCCAAGGCGGGCGGGTCATGGTGGAGAGGTCTGACAGAACGTGGTCCACTGGAGAAGGGAATGGCAAGCCACTTCAGTATTCTTGCCTTGAGAACCCCATGAACAGTATGAAGGGCAAAATGATAGGATATCAAAAGAGAATCTCCCCAGGTCAGTAGGTGCCCAATATGCTACTGAAGGTCAGTGGAGAAATAACTAAAGAATGAGGGGATGGAGCCAAAGCAAAAACAATACCCAGATGTGGATGTGGCTGGTGATAGAAGCAAGGTCCCATGCTGTAAATAGCAATATTGCATAGGAACCTGGAATGTCAGGTCCATGAATCAAGGCAAATTGGAAGTGGTCAAACAAGAGATGGCAAGAGTGAACGTTGACATCTAGGAATCAGTGAACTAAAATGGACTGGAATGGGTGAATTTAACTCAGATAACCATTATATCTATTACTGTGGGCAGGAATCCCTCAGAAGAAATGGAGTAGCCATCATGGTCAACAAAAGAGTTTGAAATGCAGTACTTGGATGCAATCTCAAAAACGACAGAATGATCTCTGTTTCCAAGGCAAACCATTCAATATCACAGTAATCCAAGTCTATGCCCCAACCAGTAACGCTGAAGAAGCTGAAGTTGAATGGTTTTATGAAGACCTACAAGACCTTTTAGAACTAACACCCAAAAAAGATGTCCTTTTCATTAGAGGGGACTGGAATGCAAAAATAGGAAGTCAAGAAACACCTGGAGTAACAGGCAAATTTGGCCTTGGAATGTGGAATGAAGCAGGGCAAAGACTAATAGAGTTTTGCCAAGAAAATGCACTAGTCATAGCAAACACCAGAGAAGACTCTACACATGGACATCACCAGATGGTCAACATCAAAATCGGATTGATTATATTCTTTGCAGCCAAAGATGGAGAAGCTCTATACAGTCAACAAAAACAAGACCAGGAGCTGACTGTGGCTCAGATCATGAATTCCTTATTACCAAATTCAGACTTAAATTGAAGAAAGTAGGGAAAACCGCTAGACCATTCAGGTATGACCTAAATCAAATCCCTTATGATTATACAGTGGAAGTGAGAAATAGATTTAAGGGACTAGATCTGATAGATAGAGGGCCTGATGAACTATGGACGGAGATTCATGACATTGTACAGGAGACGGGGATCAAGACCATCCCAATGAAAAGAAATGCAAAAAAGCAAAATGGTTGTCTGGGGAGGCCTTACAAATAAGAGGATTAGAATTTAACAATAGAAAGATCTTACCAGACCCACTCCCATAATATACATTTTAAGATAATAGGATTAGTCAGAAGGTTTTCAAGAAGGAGAAACTTCTCAAGCAGGATACACTCTTGTTTTTTAATCTTTACTAAGGAATGTAGGAAAAAAACATTGTCCTTTCCTCCTCCTTGAGAATTCTAGACCCCTATCTCCTCCTTAACAGCCCCAGACCCCTTTCTCCTCCTTGGGGACCCCGGACATCTTATCAACCCGCCTAGGAATTGACTCTTTCAATATTATGTTTCTATCTCAAGTCTAGACCCCTCCCTGAAACTTCAGTGTAATACAAATAACCGCTTGATTAACACTTTCACTTGATGTCTCATATTCACACAAAAATTAATATGTCCAAAGTTGATTTCCTGGTATTCTGGCAAAAGGCATAATAACATGAAGTAAAAAAATAATTCCCTTTTCAGTCTTCCCATATCACTTGTTCATCTTTTTTTTTTTAAGTACTGAGACTAAAAACCTGGAAATCATGTTTGATACCTTTCTTTTGCACATTTCCCTTTAAACGTGTATGCAGAATCTGAGCACTTCCTCCCCCACCATCATCCTGGCCCATTCACCATCTTCTCTCTTTTGGATTATTGGTCTAGCCTCCTAACTGCTCTTCCTGTCTGTTCTTGTCTCCTGCTATCTTCTCTCAACCCAGTAGACAGATTTACCATTTGAAAATATAGATTAAATCAAACTCCTCTTCTGGTGAAAACCCTCCAGTCTCTTCTTAATTGTCTCAGAGTGAAAATCAATGCACATACTATCTTCCATAAGCTCTACATGAATTGGTCCCTGGTTACCATGTTCCCCTCATTTCACACCAAGCTTCCCTTCACTCACAGTCCAACCACCTAATGCTCCTCTTTCAGGCTTCTCCCATTTTAGATCTTTGGCAGAGGTGGTTTTCTTCTCTCATGACAATGATGCTTTTCACTCATGCATCCAGTGTGATGACTTCCAATTTTGTCCCCAAATTCACCTCCTTAATGAGGCTCTCATTCACCCTCACCCCAACATGCCATGTCTCTATTTTTAGTTCTTTTTCTTTGTATATATTTTGACTGTAACACTTTTTTTTTTTTTGGTCTAGTATCTTGCATAATGTCTTTCACCTCAGAGAATGATATCAAAAAGTTTTGTCTACTCTGTGCACAAGTGTTACCCCAACACTTAAAACACTGATTCAGTAATTAATTACTGAATGAATAAATGGAATTTCCACTACTTTTCAGCCTTCACTTTCAAGAAACACAGATATGCACTTCCCAGATACACGTCAACTTCTTCTTCCTTTTGGCAGCCTTTTCCTCTGTCTGGCACATCCTTCATCCTTTCCCTAAATCTTTGCAAGGCCAAATCTCATAAATCTTTCATATCTCTTCAGAAAGATGCCATTGTTCATGGCTACTGTAGAGTGCCCTCTCAACCGAAGCGAGCATGGCTTTATTTTGATTCTCGTCACAGATTTGCTACACTTGAAAGTAATCTCTCTCCTTCTGAATAGCCACAGCATTCCTCCAAAGTGTCCATCCCCCAGCAGTGTGAGTTCTCCCCTTCTATTCACATTCTGAGCCCCGTATACAAAATCATTTCTTTGTCTTTAGTTCTGATGCACTTTGTCTGGCTTCTGTGTTACAGTGTTTACCACTTGTCTCTATTTCTCCTTGATTTCTTTTTAATCATTCTTTCCATTTCTTTCATTTTGACTGTAACTTAACCTTCCAGATTGCTCCCTGGGGAGTTTCATGTATTTCTACTTCTATGCTGCTGCTGCTGCTGCTGCTAAGTTGCTTCAGTCCTGTCTGACTCTGTGTGACCCTATAGACGGCAGCCCACCAGGCTCCCCTGTCCCTGGGATTCTCCAGGCAAGAACACTGGAGAGGGTTGCCATTTCTTGCTCCAACGCATGAAAGTGAAAAGTGAAAGTGAAGTCGCTCAGTCGTGTCCAACTCCTAGCAACCCCATGGACTGCAGCCTACCAGGCTCCTCCGTCCATGGGATTTTCCAGGCAAGAGTACTAGAGTGGGGTGCCATTGCCTTCTACTTCTATAGATGCCTACTTTTCCCCCCTTCTCTCTCTGTCTCCCATTGGAATAATTTGCTGTTAAGTGGTTTTTTAAGCTGTGGTCTTCAGAGACCTGGGGTCTTGCCAAATTTCTTGTTGTAGAGATAAAGGGGGAAGTCAAAATACTGGAATTCCAAGATCCTTTCCACATCCACAGCTCTCTCCCCGACACCTATTTCTGCTGAACCTATTTGATCATTGAGATTATACCGTCATACATGCATGCACCCATGGGCATCTGTACACACACACACACACACACACACACACACAGGGACAGCTTTTCTTTGGCAAAATTACTCTGTTCTTCAAGGTATTTTAAAAAACAATATATGATCAACCATTGGCACAGGAATTTTCCCTTTCCAACTGCCTTTTGAACCACACTCTAGAGCACATTTATGACTTTCCTTTTTCAACTTTATGAGCTTCAAGTAATGGTCATTGTCCAGATTCAGGTCCTTTTAAGTAAAAATTATAGATAATAGAGCCGCAAGATGTTTTTTGAACTTCCTGTATAGCATCTTGTGAGGCTTTTTTTTTTTTTAAGATGATGAAAATTGGCCTTGAGAGGGATTGATTCATTCACATTCACACTGACACTCTGTTCAGAAGTCAAAAGATCAAGAATCAAAAATGGGTTTCAAGAAGAATGCACATTTTATCCTCCATCTTGCCAAAATAACCAGAATTTTCTTTTCCTTTAAGTTAGTCAGAAATATTACTCAATCCATTGAGCAGTGACACTTGACTCAAGGTAACTGAAGGACTTGTCAAAATATTCTGCTTTTAACCACCTGAGGTTCCCAGCAGCTATTTTGGTAGTGGAAGATTTCTTCTCTGGTTTGATTTACCCAAGGTGACAGCTCCAGATGTGCAGTATGGTGATCTGATGGTAAAGAGAGAATAAGAAAGAATTAAAGAACGAAGACTGTGAAGGTAGATCAACTAGGAGATGTGTGAGGAAGACATACTTACTCCAATAGAACGAAAATTATTTAAAATGATCCCCAGGATCTTACTGTAAGATCAGGGACACAAATGCTTAATTTCCTGCTCTGTTATCTACTGTCATGACCTTGGGCCAGCTGTTTAATATTTCTGAGCTTTGGTTCCTCATCAAACATTAAAATGGCAGCAATAATAGTATTGTCGTATAGACGGACTTAGATAAATTATGTAAGAGACACTGCCTCAGAGTAGTCTCTAAATAAATGGTAGGTATTAGTAATTGAGTAACAACATAACTCAACTAATAGTGTAAAATTATCAGAGAGCATATTGCATTATTAATATGACTTCTAATGTCAGACACATGACTCAATTTTCTTACCTGGCTCTCCTATAAATGATCACACCAACTGTATATTTATAATGAAACCCTGAAGACCCCTAATACCATCCCAGTTTATCTGCGTCTGCTCATCTTAGTGGGGAGGTGCCTGGCACACAGCCTATAACAAATTTCGCTTTTCTCTCTTTTGGAGTTGATTTTAGTGTGGCGTCTATCATGTACCATTTCCTGTTTGCAATCCTTGTACAGATCTTTGGATGATGCATGACTGTGCTTTATTTATTTAGTTTAAGCAGAAGGAACAAAATAGACACATCTACCTACACCATCAGTTCTTCTGAGCCAATATCAAATGCTTTGGTGAGATTAATGTGATTTATATGCAGATTCCTGGAAAGGAGAACTACTGACCTTCTGTTCTATTGCCTGGAATCTCCTTGGACTCTGGAATGGGTAGTTTAAAATATTAATGCTTTGAATAATAAATTAGAGTACATAGGAAATGAGGTATGAGCATAACAATTTTAATTAGTTTTAGGTACATTTTAATGATTGTTTGGCCATTAAATCCAGTAAACATAAAAATGCAGGAGAATAAGATGTATGAGGTCCTTCTTCCTTAGCTTTGTTTTAACTGAAGCCTTTGCAAAGATGTATATCATTTTAATTTTGGTTCCAGAGGCTTTTATGTAAATTAATTGCATTGGAGAATTGGCAAGAACATTTTATTCAATTTGGAACAGCAGTGATTATAAGCTTTACATTAATATAACAACAATTTAACAATGGCTGATAGATGGGCCGCAGCCATGCAATTATCAGAAGTGAGCCACTCTCTTGATCTCTAATTAGGTCTATAAGCAAATAGAGTTTTGCCAGTGCTAATTGCTGTGTTAAAGCTGGCAGTGAGGTAGCGAGTGAGCTCACATTAAGGTAGTCAGCACAGGATGCTGTATATCCAAAGATTTTCCCATTTTCTGATTTAATCAGATATGTAATTCAATTATATATGTTATGGAAAGAGACATTTAACTGAATTGGAACGCGTTCTCCTCTTTGCTCAATACAGCCATATGTCTTGTTAACTGCAGACATCACGTCTAAAGGATAAGCATTTAGGTTAAGTGTTTTTCCCACCCTCCATACTGCCTGCTCACATGCTTGTCCTCCCCTAATAGCTCTGAGTCTAACAGTACCTAACTCACATGCTGAGTGCTATGTGCCAGGCAAAAACATAGATGGAAGAAGATGTATAATCTTTGATTTGTTGCTGCACGTTAGTGGGGATTAAAATGCACTCAAAGGGGATTTAGAAGGCATTTGAGCACCAGGCTAGATATTGTGGGACCCATTTTAAAGAAGCCATAAAATCCCTTGATTACTTTCAGTCTTTGACTAAAAGCTTGGTCCATTATGAGACAAAGACTATTTGCTTTATTTTTTGCTCCAGCTTATTCCAATGTGCACATCAATAACATTTAAAGGGAAGAGTTTCAGGCTGAGGCATCAGGCTGAGTTTAAGCTAGATCTGGAAAAGATAATTTTCTAGGGCAGAGTCTATCAGAGGAGGTCAACTTGCAGGGAAAAGGTCATGTAATTTTTAGGAGGAAAATTACTTCTTTAAATACTCCTCTAGTGTAAAAATAAATAAATCCTCCCCACCTCTATTCAAAAAAAAAAAAAGGAAATTGACATACATGAATGTCCATGGCAAAGAACTTAATATAATCCTATCAGGGAATAATTTCACATCTTTGACCTGGTCTTTTGTATCCAAAAGAGTGACCACTAGGAGAAATAAGGTACAGAGGTCTTAAAGGGCAAGATTGAAAAGCAGGAGATAATTAATTGTGCCAAGGTTTGTGAAATATTCATACCGCTTTGTAGAGAGGCACCTGAAAACATACACGACAGTTAGAAAAATACATGATTTTGTAGTGGAGAATAGGATTACAAAAACAGAAATGGAAAGCCTGGTCTCTCCTGTATCAACCTGTAATTGGGTACTCATGAAAGGAGAACTTTCCAGATGCTAACTGGCAGCAAAGGATCACCTGGCCATACAGCTGGGAGAATCATTCTGGAAGAGTCCGTGAGATTCATGGTGTAAGGTTACTCTTGCAGGTAATGGAGGAGGAAAAGGAAGAAGAAGCTGTGTTTCTCTCCAATTCCACAAAATCTTAGGACTTAAAGTCTGTGTGTGTGTGTGTGTGTGTGTGTGTGTATTAGACAGTCAGTAGGAAAGGCACATGATTTGGCACAAGTGCTGTTCAAAGTTATCTTTTCTGACAGGTCCCAGTTTTCACAGGCTTCCCTTGTAGCTCAGTTAGCAATTCAGGAGACTTGGGTTCAGTTCACGGGTTGGAAAGATCCTCTGGAGAAAGAAATGGCAAACCATTCCAGTATTCTTGCCTGGAGAATCCAATGGACAGAGGGGCCTGGCAGGTTATAATCCATGGGGTCGCAAGAGTCGGACATGACTTACTGCCTAAACCACCACCACCCATTTTCACAGAGTTACCATTTCATAAAGTTGTTCTGACCCAGTAGGAGTCCATGACCAAGATAAGGCTGCATTTGTAGCTTGGAGGCTATTCACCCTTCACAGTAGCTAAGAAAGCCCTCTCTTGACACTTTAATAAAAATGAAAGCAATAACTATTTCTCTGACTCTCTACGACATGCCAGAATCGCTGTCAAACGTGTGCATGTAAGTATGCCTACATATATATAACATCTTTCATTCTCATAATATTACTGAAAAGTGTATATATTATCAATTCCTGGGTCAGGAAGATCCCCTGGAAAAGGGATAGGCTACCCATTCCAGTATTTTAGCTGGCGAATCTCCATGGACAGAAGAGCCTGGCAGGCTATAGTCACGGGGTCACAAAGAGTCAGATATGACTGAGCAACTAAGCACATATAAAGAAAGGAAGATAAACGGAGGATGTACGATTCTTCACAAGAATGACGAGGTCTGTGTGTAAACTCAGGGAGGGTAGGATCCCAAGCCATGCTTCTTTCTAGTGGGTTCTTTCCTGCCAGATATCTGGTGTGACTTGAGGCGTGTTAAGAAGACTATGCTTTTCATGATGTATAACTGTTTTCAATATCTCACTTCTCTGTCTAACAATAGTGGTGTATTGTATGCTTAGTCACTGAGTTGTGTCCAGCTCTTTGCGACCCCATGGACTGTAGCCCGCCAGGCTCCTTTGTCCATGGGGATTCTCTATGGACTGTTTTTCTTACCCAGGGATGATGATCTAAGAGACATCAGATGATGGTGATCTAAGAGACACCAACATGCTTGTCCTCTCCACCTTCCAGGAAGTTTAAAAGTCTAATATTTTAAAAGTCTAATGGGGCTTCCCTGGTGGCTCAGTGGTAAAGAACCTTCCTGCAATGCAGGAGCTGCATGAGCTTCAGGTTCGATCCCTGGGTTGGGAACATCTCCTGGAGGAGGGCATGGTGACCCACTCCAGTGTCCTTGCCTACAGAATCCTGTGAACAGAGGAGCCTCGCGGGCTACTGTCTCATCATCTAACCTTATTCTGTTCAAAGTTATCTTTTCTGACAGGTCCCAGTTTTCACAGGCTTCCCTTGTAGCTCAGTTAGCAATTCAGGAGACTTGGGTTCAGTTCACGGGTTGGAAAGATCCTCTGGAGAAAGAAATGGCAAACCATTCCAGTATTCTTGCCTGGAGAATCCAATGGACAGAGGGGCCTGGCAGGTTATAATCCATGGGGTCGCAAGAGTCGGACATGACTTACTGCCTAAACCACCACCACCCATTTTCACAGAGTTACCATTTCATAAAGTTGTTCTGACCCAGTAGGAGTCCATGACCAAGATAAGGCTGCATTTGTAGCTTGGAGGCTATTCACCCTTCACAGTAGCTAAGAAAGCCCTCTCTTGACACTTTAATAAAAATGAAAGCAATAACTATTTCTCTGACTCTCTACGACATGCCAGAATCGCTGTCAAACGTGTGCATGTAAGTATGCCTACATATATATAACATCTTTCATTCTCATAATATTACTGAAAAGTGTATATATTATCAATTCCTGGGTCAGGAAGATCCCCTGGAAAAGGGATAGGCTACCCATTCCAGTATTTTAGCTGGCGAATCTCCATGGACAGAAGAGCCTGGCAGGCTATAGTCACGGGGTCACAAAGAGTCAGATATGACTGAGCAACTAAGCACATATAAAGAAAGGAAGATAAACGGAGGATGTACGATTCTTCACAAGAATGACGAGGTCTGTGTGTAAACTCAGGGAGGGTAGGATCCCAAGCCATGCTTCTTTCTAGTGGGTTCTTTCCTGCCAGATATCTGGTGTGACTTGAGGCGTGTTAAGAAGACTATGCTTTTCATGATGTATAACTGTTTTCAATATCTCACTTCTCTGTCTAACAATAGTGGTGTATTGTATGCTTAGTCACTGAGTTGTGTCCAGCTCTTTGCGACCCCATGGACTGTAGCCCGCCAGGCTCCTTTGTCCATGGGGATTCTCTATGGACTGTTTTTCTTACCCAGGGATGATGATCTAAGAGACATCAGATGATGGTGATCTAAGAGACACCAACATGCTTGTCCTCTCCACCTTCCAGGAAGTTTAAAAGTCTAATATTTTAAAAGTCTAATGGGGCTTCCCTGGTGGCTCAGTGGTAAAGAACCTTCCTGCAATGCAGGAGCTGCATGAGCTTCAGGTTCGATCCCTGGGTTGGGAACATCTCCTGGAGGAGGGCATGGTGACCCACTCCAGTGTCCTTGCCTACAGAATCCTGTGAACAGAGGAGCCTCGCGGGCTACTGTCTCATCATCTAACCTTATGTCTTTGGTAAGGTGTCAGTATGGGTTACTGGAAAAAAACACTATGTCACCAGGTCCAAAAAGCCACATTCTTGGCATTCAGGTTCATTGTAAAATTCAACGTGTATTTGATGCTATTGGTATTAAGACTTTTTTTAAGTCGTTAAGGTGCTTTTCTGGAAACATACTAGCTTTTTGCAAATTACCAGGACTGATCCTTGCATATTAGTCTTTTGCTATCACAGAAGGAAGAGTTCCTTCTTAAGCAAAGGAAAGAGGGTGGGTAGGTAATCATGGTGAGAGATACGGTAGGCAAAGGATGGAAGAACAGTCAGCTGTTTGGGACGAAAGAAAGACTTTATGGGATACATCCCTGGGCTTTCCAAAGCACGTGTGATATCCATGAGTGCCAAGAAGATGAACAGAGGAGCACAACCGTATATGCTGAGTAACAAGAGATGCTCACAGCAAAGAGAGATGGGCAATCGCGTTAGCCACATTTAGAAGCCTTGTACCTTGAACTGGGTCTGCCTAAGTCGTAATACCCAGAAAGCTTAAAAACACGGAGCTGTAGCCCTGAGTCTTGACTCCAGTTCTGACTTAATTCTGCCTTGCTTGATAGCTGTGTTTTTCAAAGTCCTTGACCTATAGACCCGTAGTGATGTTCATAGTAAGAAATTTCTGCTGCCAAGAATCAGCCAGGAAGTCAAGAAGCCACTGAAAGTTAGACTCCACAGTTTCATGCCTGCTGTTCTAGCCTAATGTTTGCACTTTGGAGTTCTAGCAAGGTCTTCTTCCCAAAATTCCATCGCCAATTCATTTGGCAAGAGACATGCATCGCTGGACTAAGGCTAAATGGTCACCTTTCAAAATTTAATGTTCCTGACCTTAATTAGTAGTTTAGTCTTTCAGACCTTCATTTGTTACACTTAAGTGGATTTTGTAATTGACTTCACATCCCAGTTATGTTGGTTGCCCCATCCCAGTTCAGGAAAGCGGCCAATTAGCTCTCGTTTTCCCATTCCCTCCCACTTCCTTGGAATAACTGCCCTATTTCTAATTGCTTAAGCACAACTAATACAATCCAACGAGATCATAGCCAGGCACTACTAATGCACTTATTGAATTTATTAAGCATTTGGCCCAATATAGCTCCTGAGAAAAGCATTTGGAACCCATGACAGTCCTGGTGAGTGAGTGAAAGACTCATTATTTGGACTGCTAGTGTCCTTGTGTGGAAACTGTGATTCTTGTCAAGTCCATTAGCTGCTTTACAAAACACGAGCTGTCATTTCATTAAGCTGCTCCACACATATCAACAGCTCCAGGGTGAATTCTGGTCACTTCTTGTCTATGTCACTATGTTTTCTGAAAGCTGACTTCCCCCCAGTGTATATGTCAACAGCCTACACATCTTTATTGTATAAGAAAGTATCATGGACCTCACTAAAGAAGCAGCAGTTGACTAAAAGAGAAGAGAAAGTTAGATTTGAAAAGTTTAGTCTTCTCTTTGTCTAATTTTCTCAGTGTTTAAAAAAGAAAACTTTTTCAAAAGATTAAAATTAGAGCATCGACTTAGTTCACTTTATACTTAAGGAATTTAAATCTTCTCTCTCCCAAACCAGTGTTCTTTCTGAAAAATCATACTGTCCCTCTGGTGGTCTCTGTATGTTAATTTCTATACCTCTCCTTTACTTAATAAATATTCATTGAGCTCTTCTTTTGTGCCAGGTGCTGTCCCAGGGCTGGAATTATGCCAGTAAATAAGGCTAAGTCCTTGCCTTCATGGAACTTACGTTCTATCTAGGCTGGAGAGCAAATCAATTGAAACATCTGCTATCATATGAGGATAAGTAAAAGTAGCCAGAATAATGGGGATGGAGAAGAACAGGGTGTCTTCCGTCACGAGGTGTTAGAAAAAGCCTCTTTGAGGCTGCGTTGCAAGCACAGTGATTTGGCTGAACTGAGGGTGAAAAACAACCACACAGAGAGGAAAATTGCAAAGGCCCTGAGGCAAAAATAAATGTTGTGTGTTTCTGTTCACAGAATAGCAATGAGGCCACTGTGTCCAGCACAATGAGGGTGGCTGGGAAGAAGAGGAGATGAGTACATATTTGTAGATAATAGTTATTTCTCGTTCCTAATATAAGTGGAAGAGCAATTCCAAGTGAAAGCAGAGAACGTGTATTGTTCCAAGAAGACTGGGAAGCAGCTGGGTAATTGGAAAATATTAAATTTTCTCCATGATAGAAGGAAAGTCAGTTCTGCAAATGATCCACCCAGGCCAATGTTATATCTTAATTTCAGCCTAAACTGACTGAGCCCCATTTGTGAGCAAGGTTCTGGAAGACATACAGTGAAGCAGTATTCATTTTGAAATGGAAGAAATAAAATGAATGAATAGAAAAATGAATTAAAAAGACAAGTTTAAAAAATTGATGAGTAAAAGAGGTTATGAGATGCCACTGAAGACGGAAAATGTGCTGGGGAAGTTCACTGGGAGGAAGGAAAGTAGCTTGTTGGGAGAGGCAGGCATGTATGTTGCAGAAGTAACATGTAAACTGGAAATTAAGGACTACCTGGACACTGACAAGTGGAGACAGCTTCCTGGGAGTCCATGACACACTGAGGAAACAGCATGAGGAAAAACAGGAGAGAAACAGGCTAGTGAAAAGCTTGTTCTGGGGCAAGAAGTCCAGGTTGGTTGTAACATAAAGGTAAGAGAATATAGCAGATAAAGTTGAAAAGATGATGAAGAGGTTTGAATGCTTTAATTAGGAACTTGAACCTAATTAATTAGGCAACATGGAGTGACTTAAGGTTTTGTATTAGAAGGCAACAATAGCAAAGAAAATGAATTAACTTCCCTTTAGTTCTTTGTGTAGCTATCATGGAGAAATTTAGCTATACTGGTGTTTTCCACAATTTTAAGCTTTGGAACTCTTTTTACCTATTTAAATCTCTCAAAGGACGCTGGTAAAAATAGGATATATATTTTTTGCAATGTAATTAGAATTCCTGACATCCTACCCTCTTTCTTCATATCTAAGGAAGTCCCAAAGGCATTTCCAGAAAGTCCAAGACCACAAGAAACATAGATTGAACATCATTGAGCCAAAGCACTCTTGTATCTATTTTCACTTTCTGGACATGCCCATGCCAACTTTTAGGAGACATTAACTTTTCACTAGGTAAAACACTGCATTAATTTTCCTTGTCTTAGAAGGTGTTCCTTTAAAACATTGATGTGTTATTAGCACACAGAACCCTGTAGACCAATAATTTTAATATCTGAGATTGCATTATGAAGCTCATTACCATCCAGAGAACAAAGAGATCAAACAACTAGTGCTGCAGAGGCTCCAGCACCTTAGAATAACGCAAACACATTTTTTAAAAAGTAATTTCATAAATTTTGGAAAACATGAGACAATTTCAGCAAAATGCTAATATGATCCATTCTTCTAAAAAGTTATTTTCCAGCACAGGCTCACTCCTATTTTGACAAACAGGACTCTTCTGAGTATCTGAAAGTGGAAGTGAGGATGAGGTCAACAGGGATCTTCATTGGCAAATGAGGAGATCCAAAAGAGCAGAAATGAATTCAAACTCCTTCCCAGCTCTACACATCTCAACTGAGAGTCTGGCTGTGAATTAACAATATGGCATTGGTGTGTGTTTCAATCTGTTCACATTCGTCATTCTGGCTCAGAAAGAAGAGCGTTTGAAGATCTTCTGAGTTTTGACAAATGTTATCCTTTCCACTCCCCCTCCCCCACCCCAGTTCCTTCTGTACACTAACCAATTGCTCTGACTCTCCACTGAGAATTCGCACCCTTCGAAAAAGATGCCTGTGTGATTGTTACCAAGTCTCGGTGCTTGGCAGGACACCCTCATACACAGAAGTCTCTTCAGTAGGGTTGGTGTAAGACTGGAGAGGTGCCATGAGGAGATGGCATCGCTAGCCTCGTGCTCCTGTAGGNTGTATGTTGATTTCTATACCTCTCCTTTACTTAATAAATATTCATTGAGCTCTTCTTTTGTGCCAGGTGCTGTCCCAGGGCTGGAATTATGCCAGTAAATAAGGCTAAGTCCTTGCCTTCATGGAACTTACGTTCTATCTAGGCTGGAGAGCAAATCAATTGAAACATCTGCTATCATATGAGGATAAGTAAAAGTAGCCAGAATAATGGGGATGGAGAAGAACAGGGTGTCTTCCGTCACGAGGTGTTAGAAAAAGCCTCTTTGAGGCTGCGTTGCAAGCACAGTGATTTGGCTGAACTGAGGGTGAAAAACAACCACACAGAGAGGAAAATTGCAAAGGCCCTGAGGCAAAAATAAATGTTGTGTGTTTCTGTTCACAGAATAGCAATGAGGCCACTGTGTCCAGCACAATGAGGGTGGCTGGGAAGAAGAGGAGATGAGTACATATTTGTAGATAATAGTTATTTCTCGTTCCTAATATACGTGGAAGAGCAATTCCAAGTGAAAGCAGAGAACGTGTATTGTTCCAAGAAGACTGGGAAGCAGCTGGGTAATTGGAAAATATTAAATTTTCTCCATGATAGAAGGAAAGTCAGTTCTGCAAATGATCCACCCAGGCCAATGTTATATCTTAATTTCAGCCTAAACTGACTGAGCCCCATTTGTGAGCAAGGTTCTGGAAGACATACAGTGAAGCAGTATTCATTTTGAAATGGAAGAAATAAAATGAATGAATAGAAAAATGAATTAAAAAGACAAGTTTAAAAAATTGATGAGTAAAAGAGGTTATGAGATGCCACTGAAGACGGAAAATGTGCTGGGGAAGTTCACTGGGAGGAAGGAAAGTAGCTTGTTGGGAGAGGCAGGCATGTATGTTGCAGAAGTAACATGTAAACTGGAAATTAAGGACTACCTGGACACTGACAAGTGGAGACAGCTTCCTGGGAGTCCATGACACACTGAGGAAACAGCATGAGGAAAAACAGGAGAGAAACAGGCTAGTGAAAAGCTTGTTCTGGGGCAAGAAGTCCAGGTTGGTTGTAACATAAAGGTAAGAGAATATAGCAGATAAAGTTGAAAAGATGATGAAGAGGTTTGAATGCTTTAATTAGGAACTTGAACCTAATTAATTAGGCAACATGGAGTGACTTAAGGTTTTGTATTAGAAGGCAACAATAGCAAAGAAAATGAATTAACTTCCCTTTAGTTCTTTGTGTAGCTATCATGGAGAAATTTAGCTATACTGGTGTTTTCCACAATTTTAAGCTTTGGAACTCTTTTTACCTATTTAAATCTCTCAAAGGACGCTGGTAAAAATAGGATATATATTTTTTGCAATGTAATTAGAATTCTTGACATCCTACCCTCTTTCTTCATATCTAAGGAAGTCCCAAAGGCATTTCCAGAAAGTCCAAGACCACAAGAAACATAGATTGAACATCATTGAGCCAAAGCACTCTTGTATCTATTTTCACTTTCTGGACATGCCCATGCCAACTTTTAGGAGACATTAACTTTTCACTAGGTAAAACACTGCATTAATTTTCCTTGTCTTAGAAGGTGTTCCTTTAAAACATTGATGTGTTATTAGCACACAGAACCCTGTAGACCAATAATTTTAATATCTGAGATTGCATTATGAAGCTCATTACCATCCAGAGAACAAAGAGATCAAACAACTAGTGCTGCAGAGGCTCCAGCACCTTAGAATAACGCAAACACATTTTTAAAAAAGTAATTTCATAAATTTTGGAAAACATGAGACAATTTCAGCAAAATGCTAATATGATCCATTCTTCTAAAAAGTTATTTTCCAGCACAGGCTCACTCCTATTTTGACAAACAGGACTCTTCTGAGTATCTGAAAGTGGAAGTGAGGATGAGGTCAACAGGGATCTTCATTGGCAAATGAGGAGATCCAAAAGAGCAGAAATGAATTCAAACTCCTTCCCAGCTCTACACATCTCAACTGAGAGTCTGGCTGTGAATTAACAATATGGCATTGGTGTGTGTTTCAATCTGTTCACATTCGTCATTCTGGCTCAGAAAGAAGAGCGTTTGAAGATCTTCTGAGTTTTGACAAATGTTATCCTTTCCACTCCCCCTCCCCCACCCCAGTTCCTTCTGTACACTAACCAATTGCTCTGACTCTCCACTGAGAATTCGCACCCTTCGAAAAAGATGCCTGTGTGATTGTTACCAAGTCTCGGTGCTTGGCAGGACACCCTCATACACAGAAGTCTCTTCAGTAGGGTTGGTGTAAGACTGGAGAGGTGCCATGAGGAGATGGCATCGCTAGCCTCGTGCTCCTGTAGGAACAGTGGGCCTCCATCTGCTCGATCCCGACTCAAGCTGTGGTTTCTTCCCATGAGCACGCAGATCCTTTAGGGGACACTGTAACTGACTCTTCAAAATCTATTCCACTAACTCTCTATTTTGAAACAGAAAGGTGGCTGGAGGAAGACCCCAGTTTGAGGTGCGTTCTCATTAGTCAGAGTCTTTCCTATACAGCTGTTGACCCCATCAGCCCCAACGGATGGGCTTTGTTTATTTCATGGTTCAGTGGACACTTGGCTCGAGGGTTCATTCTTCTTTCTTTCCAAAGGTGAGGATGGCAGAGTAAGGTATCTCAAGAAGAAAATGTGAGTTAGCTATTGAAATTACCTTTGTAATTACAAAGTAATTAATTAATTGCAATAGTATTAATTAACAACAATAGTATTAACAGATAAAGTGAAGAAATCTGGACTCAGTTCCCAGTATGAAAGAAAGAAAAGAAAGAAAGTGAAGTCGTTCAGTTGTGTCTGACTCTTTGCAAGCCTACCAGCCTCCTCCAACCATGGGATTCTCCAGGCAAGAATATGGAATGGGTTGCCATTTCCTTCTCCAGGGGATCTTCCCAACCCAGGGATCGAACCTCGGTCTACCGCATTGCAGGCAGACACTTTATCATCTGAGCCCCCAGGGAAGCTAGTTCCTAGTATGATTACTTACTAACTCCATTATGTATTATATAGCTTAGGTTTCCTGATTATGTGATTCTTTTTATCAGTGGATTGGGGAAAAAAAAAAACTACCCTTCCTCACAGGATTATTATATATGCTATATGATCAAGCTTGATGAAAAATTGAAAAAGACATTGGAAACATCTAAACATTTCATTTTAAGCACATGTAAACCTGTGTGGGGGTTTCATCCTACAACACCTTTCAGCAAAACACCAGAGGTTTAAATTGAATTGTTCATACATCCTCTTGTCTCACCTAACATGAGGATTATGTGAATGCAGTCAAACGAAATAAGTGGATTCTCACCAAGAGTTACTCTATCAGTTACTCTAGAGGAAGCAGGAAACTTACAGCACAGGGACCTTGGTGAGGAAGAGCAACATGACGAGGAAGTGAACACTGCCACTTGTTGATCCATGAACAAGACCCTCAGAAGCTACTCCATTGTCTTGTCTTTGGAGGAGCCTCTGAGAAGCCTCCACGGTGTGTAGGAGAGATGGGGGTGGACAGATTTGGAGGATAAACCATCAAGCTCTGGGGTCTCTCTGGCTTCAACTTGATGGGCTTTTCCAAATTGAAATATCAAAACTTTAACAGAAGTATCAGTTACCTAAGTGTTGAGCTCAGTGACAAAAAGAACAAAACTGGTTTAAGAAGGAAATGAAGGATATTTGTTGCTGCAGCTTAGACGGTAAGGATAAAGAAGAGAGAAAAGAAAGAGGCCCGAGGGAGAGGGCCAGGGGGCTGCAGATCTCCTGCGAAATGACCAAGGGATCCATCTGTAGAGAAAACATATTTTCAGACATTTGCATTATTTGCAGTAAAGCTCTCCATCTGGTCAAACCAACAAAGTTAAATTTCCCTGAAAGTGTTTTTCCTGATTCTAAATCTATGGGAGGAGCTGTTTTTTCCCCCAGGTACATACTTTTATTGAAGTAATCCAAGTGTGCATCACACATTTTGGTGATTGTGTGCATGCTAAGTCACTTCAGTCATGTCCGACTCTTTGCAACCCCATGGACTCTAGCCCTCCAGGCTCCTCTTGTCCATGGGATTCTTCAGGCAAGAATGCTGGAGTGGGTTGCCCTGCCCTGCTCCAGGGGATCTTCCTGACCCAGAGATCAAACCAAGGTCTCCTGCACTGCGGATGGATTCTTTACCGCTGAGCCACCAGGAAAGCCCATTTTGGTGATTATCTCTACTCAGTTTTTATTAGACAAATTAAGCTTATAATTTAGCACAGAGCTTTACACACCCCACGGGCGGCAGAGATTAGACATGCCCAGGTAATGCAAAGCAGTCACATTGGCCAATGAGGATCGGATTTCTCAACCTCTTGTCACTTGTTAGTGAAGGGATTAAATGCAAGTGATGTTAGGAAGGCAACAGGAGAGAAAAAGGAAAACTGAGACTGAATAATTCTCAGCCTGGATAACTCAGTCATAAAATAACTGAAGCTAGCACACCACCTCCACAGTCTCTCAGGGGCTGTGGAAATACCATTCACAGCGCTTTTGCTCAGAAGCGGTTCTTTCAGCTCTGCTGCAACAGCTGCTTGTGGTGTTCAGCTGGGAAATCCAGCCAGATGTTGCACATCTTCCTTTTTATCACCTCCTATAGAAGTGCAGTGTGAATTAAAGGGACGTTTACATTGTTAAGCCCACCAAATAGGAAACATGGTCCCCAAGCTTCCTGAGGCAGAGAGGTACAGGGGCTCAGCTAATAGATATTTCAAGGGAAGAGACTCCGAGTGTTTGCATGGGATGTTTAGGCAGGAAGGAATAAACATGAGAAAAATAGGCTGTAGAGGGAGAAAACCACACTCAGGAAATGGAGTACGTACAGAAAACAGCAGTCATCTTATGAAATTAACACATCTGACATTAAGTCAAAGGAATGTCTTTCTTGCATGGGCTTGGCTTTCTCCTGTTTTAGCAGGGCATTCTGCTTCCAGTTGGAAACTGTGTTGTGGGTCTCCAATAGCAGGATTATTATTAGCACCAGGGACCATACTTGATGGTCCATTCTGAAGGAAGGAAATGGGAGAGAGACACTATAATTGTTACTTATAGGTCCCTTCAAACGCTTCCATTAAATTTATACCTTAGAGTTTATTTTCAATGTACATATTCAATAGTGTATCCATGTCAGCTATATATTTGCTTATTTGTGCACTTATATATCTTGGAAAAGATCCTGATGCTGGGAAAGATTGAAGGCAGGAGGAGAAGGGGACAACAGAGGATGAGATGGTTGGATGGCATCACCGACTCCATGGACATGAGTTTGAGCAAATTCTGGGAGGTGGTGATGGACAGGGAAGCCTGGCTTGCTGCAGTCCATGGGGTCGCAAAGAGTCAGACATGACTGAGTGACTGGACTGAAATGAACACCTATATATACACTGAATCTTTAAAATTGTTTTTTCAAGATTTCCCTGGTTGTCCAGTGACTAAGACTGCCTTCCCATGAAGGGGCTGCTGGTTCAATCCCTAGTCGGGGAGCTAGGATCCCTCATGCCTTGTGGCCAAAAAAACTGAAACATAAAACAGAAGCAATAGTGTAGAAAATTCATGAAATGCTTTAAAATAAAGTCCACATCAAAAAAAATTTTTAATATTTTTGCAAGTAGGATTTTATAATAAAAAATGTAGATAAAACTATTCTAAAAGATTTATGGATTGATCAGGAATCTGTTGACAAGGATTCAGAAAGTTCTTGGGAACCAGTTTTATCTCAGTTTGTGTCTGACAGTTCAATAGAAGCTCAACGGCTAATACTTAGGACATGGCCTGGGCTTTTTCTTCAAGACCTGGACAGATAGTCTATTTGCAGATACCTGCCTCTGAAAGACCCTTTTGAAATTGGCTTGGTAAGAGCACATTTTTGTGATGCTGTAGAGAAATAAGACTAAGAGCAAGGTAAGCTCTTTTCAAACTGTAAACAAATGGCTGATTCCAGTGATTTTTTTTTTCTGTCTTATTAAGTTGTCAGCTATTTGGACACTCATAACCTATGGATGGAATTGAAACCCTGAAAATCAGTAACCCCATCTTATAAGACTCTATCTAAGATCTATCCCTTTATATGATGGAAGCCCAGACACACCATGGTCTGCTACAGAGGCAAGTGTTTCCTTAGCAACCAGTTCACCAAAGAAGCTAAATATGTCCATACGTATAGCATGCTGAAGTGACATCAAATTTTTAATTCTGAAACTATGCATTCTTGAAGCATCAAAGTCTGTTGTCACTAATCACATATTTCTGCAAATTGTAAAATAAAGAGCATTTTATTATGAACTCTAGGTGTAGGTTTAGATCAGAACTTTAGTTGTACTTTTTTCAAACAAAAATCTTTGGGTCTGGACTTTTCTGATGGTCCAGTGATTAAGGCTTCACCTTCCAATGCCGGGTGTCAGTTCAATCAGGGAAGTAAAATACAACATCCGTCACGGCCAAAAAATACCAAAGCATAAAACAGAAACGACACTGTAATGAATTCATGAAGATTTAAAATGTTCTGCATCAAAAAAAAATTTTTTTTTAAATTTGCACTTAAAAAAAGTAGGGGTGGGCAGAATAAAAATTTGCTATGGCACACCTACCTGCAAAAAAAAAAAAAAAAATTCCGATGGTTTAAGAAGTCAATCAAATATATGGGTTTAAGAGTCTTGATTTTTGCTATGATATTTGAGCATCCATTAACCTGAATTCCCTTAAAGTAAAGCCAACAATGACTAGGAATAGATGAGACCAGACTCACGAAGACTGGGCTATGTGGTATTTTTATTCCACACAATTGGGAAAGTCAACAGAAATTCAAAATCACCTTTCCGTGCCTTCAAATAACAAGGGATTTGAGCATATCTAACACAATCACCACAAAATCAAATAAACTAAAAATGGTTTGCTTGGGAGACCAATAGGGAAGTCTCCTGGGAAGACTTTCTTTCATGGGAGTTTTTGGGGCATCAATGCTGGAACTCTCACTGATTTCTAACTTTTTCTTGTTGAGAAGACCAACACCAGACACGGTCCATCAGCCCAAGGCAAACTGTTTAATCATATTCACATATCCTTTGGGCTTCTTTTCCATTACCCTAACTGCTTATTTTGCACTAAGTTTGGTTTGAGAGCCAGTGTTCCCTCCTGAATTAGGTTAAAAGGGGGAAAAAAAAAAAACTAAAGGGGAAACTTTACAGGAGATTGAACACAGAATAGCTCTCTCCCAGGGTCCCAGTGGTGAGTGAAGTCTGAGTGAATCAGGAATAAACTCTGACAGCCAATGAGCAGACCTCAAATTGGCCCTGAGTCGTTCTATCATCATTTTATAATTACATCTTCACGTACGGCAGATTTACACGTGTTAAGATTCGTTTAGAAATGGCACACGAGCCCCTGAAATTTGGCATTCCAGTTAGAGCCCCAGTGTATCAAACACTTGATTAATAAACTCTGAAGGGTTGAAATGATTCTCTGTCATTAATCATATTCTCTTCTACTTCTATATTACCTGAAATCATTAGAGGAGAAGAAATTCTAAAGTGTAATCAGCTACCAGCATGTTAATGCAATGACTAGCTGTTTAGCCTCAAACAGGCAAAAGAAATTAAGTAAGCAGGAAATTACGCTAGATGTGGCTTTTATTTGAGGGTGGATTGTGGGGAAATTCTTCTTTCAAGCAGGGGCTATCTAATGAAAATCACCTATGAATAATAATTAAGAGAATTTATGACTGTAAACAATTTCATCTACAAGAATGAATCTGAAGAGCCTGTTGTTGCTTTGGGCACAAGGAAACCCCATGGTAGCAACTCAGAAATTTATCCCAAGTTTTTTGTGTGTTATTTGCATATATTTTGTGTGTATGTGTGTGTGTGTATGTGTAGCGACTGAAAATGAACCATGCAAAAGCAGCAGGAAGATTTTTTTTTTACATCATCTGTTATTCATATTCACATACATTGAATTCACTCATCAATCAGTGCTGCTGGGAGACAGTGTAGTTTCCTTGAGGGATAGGTTTGTCTATATTTCACTGAGCTCCAGTAGCCTCAGAGTCGAGGTGTCTAAAAAGATTGCAGCAAAATTAAGGACATATGGGGTACAAAGCCATACAACGTACCTCAGCTGGTCGATGTAGACTATTTCCTCTATCAAGAATGTAGTTAGGTGCAGAAGAATTAATGTCCACTTGCAAAAGTGGAGAGGATAAAAGGTTTCTACAAGGCAAAGGGAACAAAAATCTTTTGAATCAGACAAGCTGAATCACTGTGAGGGTTGAATCCTGATGTTGAAAGAGATTTTAATATTCAGACTGGAGTTGGGAAGAGATATCTACTTTGAATCAAATAATTCTATGTGCACTTTGCTTCTTGTCATCTAAACATTAAATGTTTCTAGTGTCAAAGATCCTGAAAGAGCAACCCTACTCTCTAATTTGTGCTGGTGTAGTTATTCCTTTTTTTATTTTTAAAAATTTCATTGGAGTATAGTTGATTTACAATGTTGTGTTAGTTTCTGCTGTGCAGCAAAGTGACTCAGTTATATATATATGTCTCTACTTTTTTAAGATTCTTTCCCCACATAGGTCATTACATAGTACTGAGTAGAGTTTCCTGTGCTCTACCATAGTTCCTCATTATCTATTTTGTATAGAGTAGCATGCATATATCAATCTCAATCTCTCAATTCATCCCTCCCCTTTTTCCCCCTTCTGGTAACTATAAACTTGTTTGTATACATGATGACTCTATTTCTGTTTTGAAAATAAGTTCATTTGTACCATTTTTTTTTAGATTCCCCATAGAAGCATATTTCTTAAATGCTCTTAGCTAACTACATCACCATCCTGTGATGTGTTGGGCTGCTATTTCTTGGATTATACATTGCTGAAATATCTTATTTTCCCTGATTATTTTGTATTATTGAACTGGCCCTAGAAGTTAACGAAGCTCAGAATGGAAAAATGGATATATATACACACCCCAAACCCACACTTCTGCACACACTCAGCAGTTCAAGCAGGTCAGGGGCCTTGTCTCAATATTTGTAAAGTGAAGGTTTGGGCCAGGTGACCTCTGGATGGCCTCCAGCTCACACGCTCCAGGAATCTTCACTGAACTCAAAGATGTAAGCTCCAGGAAGGCAAGGGGTGTGGGTTTCCTGCCCACTAAATTTTTAAAGAACATTTACATCCATTACTTCATTGTTCCCACAGCAATCCTATCAAGCAGGAACATCAGACTGATAGCTTCATTTTACAGAAGGGAAATCTGAAGCCAAGAAGTTAATAGTTTTCCAAATTTCATAAGCCAGAATCTCATCCCAAGTTTCTTTCTTTTTTTTTAAGATTTTTTAATATGGACCATTTTTTAAAAAGTCTTTGTTGAATTTATTGCAATATTGCTTCTGTAGTTTATGTTTTGAGGGTTTTTTTTGGCCTTGAGGTATGTGGGCTCTTAGTTCCCGACCAGGGATTAAACCTGCAACCCCTGCATTGGAAGGCTGAATCTTAACCACTGGACCATCAGGGAAGTACCACAAGTCTTTTCATGAGGAATTATAGCTTGGGTCTGGAACCAGTGGGATNAGATTTTTTAATATGGACCATTAAAAAAAAGTATTTGTTGAATTTATTGCAATATTGCTTCTGTAGTTTATGTTTTGAGGGTGTTTTTTTGGCCTTGAGGTATGTGGGCTCTTAGTTCCCCGACCAGGGATTAAACCTGCAACCCCTGCATTGGAAGGCTGAATCTTAACCACTGGACCATCAGGGAAGTACCACAAGTCTTTTCATGCAGAATTATATCTTGGGTCTGGAACCAGTGGTATCGTGGTGAACGCTTGATAGTCTCATCTCTGGGGATATATATATTGCTATGTATATGTTACTATACATATATTTGATTAATATATATGACTAATATGTACCAACTGAATGTATTGATATAAACAGTATATAAAATACAATTTAGAATAACACATATATTCGTTACTGTTTCTTGTAAATTCCTATAGCCAACTGGTTCCTACAGAAGGCCTCTCTTTTTGCATTTGAAGCCAACCTACCATCTCAGTTCAATCATGATTTGACAAATTGGGCTTCCTCCTAACTTAATAGCTCTCTCCTAATAAATTTATTTTCACTAAATCTGATACGTGATGTACAAAAAACTTTCTCATCTTTGTGTTATATTAATTAAATTGAAGCCTTTTGCAACTTTAGCACTAAATCAACCCTCAATTTATTGTGTCTGCTGATTTTGGTGGTATAAATATGCTGTGGCCAAGTTCAAGGCATCAAGGTGACCTGATTGAGCACAGATTTGGGAAGAGACATATAAGGATTTGGGGCTTCCTTGATGGCTCAGCAGAAAAAAATCTGCTTGCAAAGCAGGAGTCGCAGGGGACTCAGGAAGATTCCCTGGAGAAGGAAAAGGCAACCCACTCCAGAAGTCTTGTCTGGAGACGCTCATGGATGGAGGAGCCTGGCGGGGTACAGTCCACAGGTTCACAAAGAATCAGACACAATTGAAGTGACTCAGCACACACATACAAGGACTCACCGTTGTACAGTGTCTCCACTTTACAGATACAACAGACATAAATATATTCAGCACTTTCAGTTCAGTTCAGTTCAGCCACTCAGTCGTGTCCAACTCTCCGTGACCCCATGAATCACAGCACGCCAGGCCTCCCTGTCCATCACCATCTCTCGGAGTTCACTCAGACTCACGTCCATCGAGTCTGTGATGCCATCCACCCATCTCATCCTCAGTCGTCCCCTTCTCCTCCTGCCCCCAATCCCTCCCAGCATCAGAGTCTTTTCCAATGAGTCAACTCTTCTCATGAGGTGGCCAAAGTACTGGAGTTTCAGCTTTAGCATCATTCCTTCCAAAGAAATCCCACGGCTGATCTCCTTCAGAATGGACTGGTTGGATCTCACTGCAGTCCAAGGGACTCTTGAGAGTCTTCTCCAACACCACAGTTCAAAAGCATCAATTCTTCGGCACTCAGCCTTCTTCACAGTCCAACTCTCACATCCATACATGACCACAGGAAAAACCATAGCCTTGACTAGATGGACCTTAGTCAGCAAAGTAATGTCTCTGCTTTTGAATATGCTGTCTAGGTTGGTCATAACTTTTCTTCCAAGGAGTAAGCGTCTTTTAATTTCATGGCTGCAGTCACCATCTGCAGTGATTTTGGAGCCCAAAAA
>SJYX01008470.1:194045-205944 GCA_006410675.1 Oreotragus oreotragus | reverse complement strand
AATCTAAAAATTTAATATTTTATATATAACTTATAGTAATTCTAAGATATAACTTTGTGCTTATTTATTATGTAAAAGATGATACTATATATGTTTGTATATATATGTAAATATGTATATGTGTAAGCATGCAAATATATGCATATTAAAATATACATACATATATACTCTCATTATGCATAATCTATCTCATGGCCCTAAGATTTAATGGGAAACTACCATCTAGTAAAAAATATGTAAATATGTCCCAAGAACAATTAAAGAGATCCATATAAATCATAAGAACAAGTTCACGAATTTAAAAAATCTTAAAGGTAGAGAAGATAAGTGGTTTCCTCAATATACATTATATTCTAACAAAATAATTCAATTTGTTTCAATAAATATAGTCTCAATAGACAAGCAAAAAAAAAAAAAAGTTGGAGAAAAGGATTTGGAAGAAGACCAGAGGAAAGTATTATTGAACTGAAATAAAAGAACGATTTTGATCACAGGAGTGTTATGTATTAAAATAACTTCTTTATAGTAGTTAAAATCTTCTCTTCAAAAGTGTGTAATGAAAGCATGTATTTATTGCTTCATCTGCTCAGAGCTCTTTCTTTCTTGAAAATCAGCCATTTCTTCATTTTAAGGAATTTATTCCAATTCCTGGTGTGTAACACTGGAGAAGGCTGCTCATCTGTACAAGACCCACCATGCATTCAAGTGGACATTTGAGTTAGGGTGGACCAATCAAAATCCATTTCGAAGACGTTCTTAATTGAAATTACAGGAATAGACAGAGATCCCCTCTGCTGGTGGCCATCAAAGATTTAAGCATCAAAGTTCCTGAGAGCTGGGGTGAGGGTCATTTATGTGCTTACAACCCGTATCTGGGACAGTCAGCACGTTGGAATGTACTGAACCAGGAGTCTTATCAACTTTTCCACCACTGCCTTCAACTGTTCTCCGCCTAATTTTCACCCCCGCCCTCTCGCTTCTTTTTACGACAGTTCAACTGTCGTGACTTTCGGCTCAGTTTCGTAACTGAGTGGCTGTCGTAACTCCGTGACTTTTGGCTCAGTTTAACAAGCCTGCCCAAGTCCAGCTTGGAAGGCACTGGTAGCATTCTGTGTGATGGTCTTCCTTTTGCTCTCAGGTCATGTTTGGCCGACAGCCTTTTCTCTCCCACCCCTTCCAGTTTTAGGCTAGGTGGTGAAAGACTGACGAAGAAGACAAATGCCTTTTCCTTTAACGGCATCACCTTCCTCTTCTCTTGGTGGGTAACGCCTTCTGTCTCACGAGCATTCTCCTGCGACCTGTGCGTGAGCTGTGTCAGGACTCTGCCCAGTATCGCTCTGACGTGTGAGAGTCCTCTGCTGTTCTTCTGTGCTGGTAGCCCTCTCTCCACAGGTCAAGCAGCCCTCTAAAGCGAGGTGCCAGAAACTTTGCTCCAGCCTGTTTCCTCACAGACGGGACATGGATCTCTCCCATTCTATCTTGTGGGAGTGAAGAATACAGGATTCCGCTTTCCACTTTAGTCATGTATGGATGTGAGAACTGTACCATAAGAAAGGCTGAGCACCAAAGAATAGATGCTTTTGAACTGAGGTGTTGGAAAAGACTCTTGAGAGTCCCTTGGACTGCAAGGAGATCCAACCAGTAATTCCTAAAGGAAATCAACCCTGAATATTCATTGGAAGGATTGATGGAAGCTGAAGCTCCAATACCTTAGCCACCTGATGCGAAGAGCCAACTCATTGGAAAATACTCTGATGGTGGGAAAGACAGGGCAGGAGGAAAAGTGGGTGACAGGATAAAATGGTTCGGTGGCATCACCGACTCAACAGACGTGAGTTGGAGCAAACTTTGGGAGATAGTGAAGGACAGGGAAGCCTGGTGTGCTGTTGTTCATGGAGTCACAAAGAGACACTACTGAGCAACTGAACAATGACAACAACCACTTTCTTACTTTCTGCTTCCCTGGTAGCTCAGTGGTAGAAAATCTGCCTGTCAAGGCAGGGGATGTCGGGTCAATCCCTGGTCAGGAAGATCCCCTAAAGAAGGGAATGCCAACCCACTCCAGTATTCTTGCCTGGAGAATCTCATGGACAGAGGGGTCTGGAGGACTACAGTTCATGAGGTTGGAAAGAGTCAAGCACAATTTAGTAACTAAACAGCAACAACAACATTCTCCCCCCCCCCCTTTTTTTTTCCTAGTCTACCCCTGTCTGTGCGTGCCAGTCCCTAGCCTTCTGACGTCTTCTAGCACCAAGAGGCCACTGCTTTGGTTCATGTACCAAATTCCTAAGGATGTATGTCAGCCTCTCCTGACAGCTCTCCTTCTGAGTACCCAGTGGCACCACTAGGCAACTCTCAAGCTTCTCATTTCAGCAAATACGCAGCCACAGAGAGATGCCAGACCCAAAACTAGGGTCATTCTCTGCCTATCAAGTTCCATGAGTATGTGTGTGCTGACTCTCAGCTTTAGAGCTTCAGTAGAGTATCTGAGAAAATGAGGGGAAAAAAAAAGTTTGCTGAGGGAGAAAATTAAGCCAAACTTCAGGGAAAAACAAGAGGGAGAGAAAGTGAAATCTTGGATGTGTTTATATCTCTTATTCTGATGGGTTAGCACCAGTTTTACCTCAGACTTCCCACAGTGTCACTGCATGAGGCAGAGAGTTTTCTTTTCTGCTTAAGCTAGTTTGTGTTTTTAAACATAATTTAGAGTTTGCTTCTGGGAAATCATTTAAGTGTGATTCTATTCACAGTAGAACCACCTACAGTTCAACATCAGAATTCAGAGAGAGAGAAGTATTCATTCTAGAATGTGTACATAGTGGTTATAATACAATAATTTCAGGTTGGGACTGGGACTTCGTATTTGTTCTTTCAAAACTTCCTGACTTTTTCTGAAGCAGAGAAATGCTCAAAGATATCCAAACTTAGTACATTTGACACTGAGTACACAGTACTCAGTATTTTATTCATTTTTACATAATAAGCGTTAATGCCTTTTTTACAAGTGACTGAAACTATCGTTTACAAGATCTTTTTAAATCAATCTCTAACCAGTTTTATTAAAGAAAAATTGTACATGATTTTTTTAAACAATATCTCCATTTGTTTTAAAGCACACACACACACACACACACACACAGAGAAAGCAAATGCATCCACTTAGAGGTTAGAAGGGATATTCTGGGTCATCCAAACCATCAGTGAATAAAATATACTACAATGCTCTTAAAGTGTTCAAGGTAGTTAATTATCTCATCTGGCCATGAAAGGCTCCAGAGATCAGGCCCCTGCTGCCTTTTGTTCCACTAAATATATCAAAGAGTTTGCATTCAAATCAGCAGTTAGAGGAGTTGGAACAGGAACGAAGAAAGAAAAATATTTTGCTCCTCCTTATAACATGAAACATCACTTTGTTCCAATACATACAGATATTATTTTGAAAGCCTGACCCCCGTTCCATTTTGTTTAGTTTCACACATTTCCCAAATTCCAAGCTCCAGTTCAGGAAACAAGACAGTGCCAATTGTTAGCCTGTGAACACTGAAGTCATATCAAATTCTGCAGCGCTCACAGGGGGAAGGCACTGATGTATTTTTGCCCCTGAAATATTTATTCAAATTTAAGTCTGGTGAATAAATAGACTGAACACAAATGAATTAAGAACAAGACAAAATGATATGCCATTCTAAGTGAAAAAACTGCAGGGTGATGGGAGCTGTTTATTTAAGTGCACATGGACATCCAGCAACAGCTTCTGACCTCTGGCTGAGATATGGACCATCGGGTTATTACCCCCTTGTATTATCTGTGCCCCAGTTGTATTGTGATTGACTCCAAAAGTGAGGCTGCTCAATTATAAATGGTAAGCCCTCTGTTCCTTTCTTCATGTTCTCTCAAGCTTATCCACAAGTCATCCAAACCATCAGTGAATAAAATATACTACAATGCTCTTAAAGTGTTCAAGGTAGTTAATTATCTCATCTGGCCATGAAAGGCTCCAGAGATCAGGCCCCTGCTGCCTTTTGTTCCACTAAATATATCAAAGAGTTTGCATTCAAATCAGCAGTTAGAGGAGTTGGAACAGGAACGAAGAAAGAAAAATATTTTGCTCCTCCTTATAACATGAAACATCACTTTGTTCCAATACATACAGATATTATTTTGAAAGCCTGACCCCCGTTCCATTTTGTTTAGTTTCACACATTTCCCAAATTCCAAGCTCCAGTTCAGGAAACAAGACAGTGCCAATTGTTAGCCTGTGAACACTGAAGTCATATCAAATTCTGCAGCGCTCACAGGGGGAAGGCACTGATGTATTTTTGCCCCTGAAATATTTATTCAAATTTAAGTCTGGTGAATAAATAGACTGAACACAAATGAATTAAGAACAAGACAAAATGATATGCCATTCTAAGTGAAAAAACTGCAGGGTGATGGGAGCTGTTTATTTAAGTGCACATGGACATCCAGCAACAGCTTCTGACCTCTGGCTGAGATATGGACCATCGGGTTATTACCCCCTTGTATTATCTGTGCCCCAGTTGTATTGTGATTGACTCCAAAAGTGAGGCTGCTCAATTATAAATGGTAAGCCCTCTGTTCCTTTCTTCATGTTCTCTCAAGCTTATCCACAGAGATAACAGTTTACTTCTTGGAAAACCTCAGTCTAAAGCAAAGTAGATACTTCCACTCTGAAGAGGACTCTATTTTCTGCTACAAAAATCTGTGCCATAAATATATCTACTCTCAGAAGCAATTTGACTTGCTTTTGCTTCTAATTTCCATTACACTAATAACTGTGCCTCTTTGAGGCTACGTCTTTAAAATAATTCATGATCTCCTCACTACAAATAATGTAACTCATTTTGCAGTTTGGATGAACCTAATATTAGGCCACAGTGAAGCACAAACTTTGAAACAATCACAAGATTAAAAAAGAATCCAAAAATTTTCCTCTTATTTCCTTACATTAAAGAATTAAATCTGACCACATAAAACTGTTCTCATGGGTGATGGAGAATTTAGGAGACAGAGGGCACGTCTGGTTCCATGAAAGATGGAAAGTTAAAGTAAATACTACTTATAGAAATTTAGTGCTTAAAAGCTTTCTCATGGAATGGTAAGGTGGCCTGTGCTTTGGGTCACAGTGTTTTCTTTAATGGATCTTTTAGTTAGTAAGACAAGGAACACATTGTTACTGGACAATAAGCCTACTTGCAAAATAATAGTCTAAAGGAGGAAAATAAATGTATTTTTAGGTGTTCTTTGATCAAAGAATGTTAATGATGGAAAAGTCTGTGAGATCACCAATCTACAAATAGTAAAATTAAACCTCAGAGAAGGGAAGTGTCTGTAAGACCACAGAATTGGTTGGGTCCATTTTTCCTTAAGTGATATCACTTTTCCTTAAGGAATATAAAGACTAAATGCACCATCTTGAACATGAATTACAATATCTTGCAAAGAACAATGAAAGAGTTTATGAAATTTCAACTGGTTGGAGTTAATTTGCTTTTTCAATTGTTCATTCACTTTTTTCAAAATTGCTAGGTAAACCTAGATGTTGTGACTATATATGATTGATTTACCTACCTATGGAAATTATAAAAAGATTATACCAAAATTGTACCAAAAATTATTTTCTTGAGTTCAATAAAACTTTAATTTTCAAAGAACCAATGAATATAATGAAGAATAATCTACTGGAGTCTCTGTCTCTTCTTATTCCTCTTCATCTTCTCTTCTTTCCTTTTATCTTCTTTTATGAACAATTCCCATTGAAAAGCCATGAGTTCTGGCTGGCAAGGATGACTCAAAAGAGTACAGTGGGACCATCATGGCCCAGAGTGTGGCTAACAGACCAGTGAGGGAAGAATACTCTCTGTTTGGGGGTTGTGGTGTTGCTTGTGAATTTGAGGTTCTTGCTTCAGCAAGAAGGACTTGGACACAAAGTAATAGATAAGAAGTGGATTTATTTAGAGAGAAACACACTCCACAGGTAGTGGAGGTGATGGAATTCCAGTTGAGCCATTTCAAATCCTGAAAGATGATGCTGTGAAAGTGCTAATCTCAATATGCTAGCAAATTTGGAAAACTCAGCAGTGTTCACAGAACTGGGAAAGGTCAGTTTTCTTTCCAATTCTAAAGAAAGGCAATGCCAAAGAATGCTCAAACTACTGCACAATTGCACTCAGCTCACATGCTAGTAAAGTAATCCTCAAAATTCTGCAAGCCAGGCTTCAGCAGTACGTGAACCATGAACTTTCAGATGTTCAAGCTGGTTTTAGAAAAGGCAGAGGAACCAGAGATCAAACTGTCAACATCCGCTGGATCATCGAAAAGGCAAGAGAGTTCCAGAAAAACTTCTATTTCTACTTTATTGACTATGCCAAAGTCTTTGACTGTGTGAATCACAGTAACCTGTGGAAAATTTTGAAAGAGATGGGAATACCAGACCACCTGACCTGCCTCTTGAGAAACCTGTATGCAGGTCAGGAAGCAACAGTTAGAACTGGACATGGAACAACAGACTGATTCCAAATAGGAACAGGAGTACGTCAAGGCTGTATATCGTCACACTGCTTATTTAACTTCTGTGCAGAGTACTTCATGAGAAATGCTGGGCTGGAGGAAGCACAAGCTGGAATCAAGATTGCCAGGAAAAATATCAATAACCTCAGATATGCAGATGACACCACCCTTATGGTAGAAAGTGAAGAGGAGCTAAAAAGCGTCTTGATGAAACTGAAAGAGGAGAGTGAAAAAGTTGGCTTAAAGCTCAACATTCAGAAAACGAAGATCATGNGAAAATTTTGAAAGAGATGGGAATACCAGACCACCTGACCTGCCTCTTGAGAAACCTGTATGCAGGTCAGGAAGCAACAGTTAGAACTGGACATGGAACAACAGACTGATTCCAAATAGGAACAGGAGTACGTCAAGGCTGTATATCGTCACACTGCTTATTTAACTTCTGTGCAGAGTACTTCATGAGAAATGCTGGGCTGGAGGAAGCACAAGCTGGAATCAAGATTGCCAGGAAAAATATCAATAACCTCAGATATGCAGATGACACCACCCTTATGGTAGAAAGTGAAGAGGAGCTAAAAAGCGTCTTGATGAAACTGAAAGAGGAGAGTGAAAAAGTTGGCTTAAAGCTCAACATTCAGAAAACGAAGATCATGAGATCTCGTCCCCTCACTTCATGGGAAATAGATAGGGAAACAGTGGAAACAGTGTGAAAATGTATTTTGGGGGGCTCCAAAATCACTGCAGGTGGTGATTTCAGCCATGAAATTGAAAGACACTTACTCCTTGGAAGGAAAGTTATGGCCAACCTAGATAGCATATTGAAAAGCAGAGACATTACTTTGCCAACAAAGGTCTGTCCTAGTCAAGGCTATGGTTTCTCCAGTGGTCATGTATGGATGTGAGAGTTGGACTGTGAAGAACGCTGAGCACCGAAGAATTGATGCTTTATACTGTGGTGTTGGAGAAGACTCTTGAGAGTCCCTTGGACTGCAAGGAGATCCAACCAGTCCATTCTAAAGGAGATCAGTCCTGGGTGTTCATTGGAAAGACTGATGCTAAAGCTGAAACTCCAGTACTTTGGTCACCTCATGCAAAGAGTTGACTCATTGGAAAAGACTTTGATGCTGGGAGGGATTGGGGGCAGGAGGAGAAGGGGACGACCGAGGATCAGATGGCTGGATGGCATCACCAACTCGATGGACGCAAGTCTGAGTGAACTCCGGGAGATGGTGATAGACAGGGAGGCCTGGCGTGCTGCGATTCATGGTTTCACAAGGAGTTGGACACGACTGAATGACTGAACTGAACTGAACTGAACACTCCACAGACAGAGGGTGTGCCATCTCAGAAGGTAAGAGAGAGATTTGAAATACAATGTGGTTATAGATTTATGGGCTGGTTAATTTCATACACTAACAAGTGTAGGATTATTCCAACTATTTCAGAGAAGGGGCAGGAATTTCCAGAAACAGGACCACTGCCCACATTTTGGCCTTTTGGTGATTGGCTTCAGAAAGGTAATGTCACTGGTGGGTGTGCCATTTAGATGCTAATGTATTGTAATACAATGAACATAAAATGAGACTCAAGGTCCACTGGAAGTCAAATCTTTCACCATCTTCAACTTTGATTCTGACTAGTTTTTGTCATGTCAGTCCTAAAGGAAATCAACACTGAATATTCATTGGAAGAAATGGTGCTAAAACTGTAGCTCCAATCTCTTGTCCATCTGATGAGAAAAGTCAAGACCCTGATGCTGGGAATGATTGAGGGCAGAAGAAAGAGTTGACAGAATGAGATGGTTGGATGGCATCACCGACTCAATGGACACAAGTTTGAGCAAACTCTCAGGCATGGTGAAGGACAAGGAAGCCTGGTGCTCTGTAGTCCATGGGGTCACAAAGAGTTGGACACAACTAAGTAATTGAACAACAACGATGACGATGGCTATGTCATTCTTTTCAGTGTTGTGCCCTGCCCCCTTACCTCCTGTTTCAATGGAAGCCTAGTTCAGGGTGTTGGATAGCATGTGTGGAGAGGTAGACATGTCCATGGGAGGCAACCTGATATGAATCATAAGAACCCAAGGGGAGTGAGAAGAGTGGCCATATGCATGTGAAAGGACAGAAGTGACCTGGCCTATGCGGTTAGGTTTCAAGTAGGAAAAGGACCATCTTCTCACAGAGGGATGTTCTGAGAGACTCCTCCCCAACCTAATAAGAAAAGTGTTCTCACCAAACGGTGGTCTAGATTAAGAAAGGAGAAAAAACATTTTTTTTTTTTCTTGTAGTGTTGGATTGGAATTGGAGCAATAATTCAAAATGTTTAGCTCTACTACTTAATGGCAACCCACTCCAGTATTCTTGCCTGGAGAATCCCATGGACTGAGGAGCTTGGTAGGCTACAGTCCACGGGGTCACAAAGAGTCGGACACGACTGAGTGACTTCACTTTCACTTTCACTTAATATAGGGGTTCCTGGTATCTCAGTTGATAAAGAATCCACCTGCACTGCAGGAATCCCAGTTCAGTTCCTGAGTCAGGAAGATCCATTGGAGAAGGGATAGGCTATCCACTCCAGTATTCCTGGGAATGCTTAATATAAGATAACCAGGGGATTGTATCAGTCAGTCAGTTCAGCCGCTCTGTCATGTCTGACTCTTGTGACCCTGTGACTGCAGCGCGGCAGGCCTCCCTGTCTGTCACCAATTCCCAGAGCTTGCTCAAACTCATGTCCATTGAGTCGGTGATGCTATCCAACCATCTCATCCTCTGTCATCCCCTTCTCTTCCCACCTTCAATCTTTCCCAGCATCAGGGTCTTTTCCAATCACAGCCTTTGCATCAGGTGGCCAAAATATTGGAGTTTCAGCTTCAGCATCAGTCCTTCCAAAGAATATTCAGGACTGATTTCCTTTAGGGTTGACTGCTCCTTGCAAGGGGGTTGAACCGGAGGATTGTATGAGAAGAACTGAACTTAGACTAGAGCACAGACACTCTCTGAAGTTGGTTTGTGGAAAGAGGAATATTCTCAGTGTTCTGGCTGGAGGGAAGTGTCTGCATGCATAAGAGGAGTTGAAGGGAGGGTGAGGGATTTCACTTTTGTGAGCATGACATCTCCTGGGCTGCGTGGAGCTGAAAGCTGGCCCATTTGTAAGGAGTGCTCTCTTGTTTCTGCAGAACTCCTGCCACTGCCTCAGCACTCTCATCCCATCCCTCAGGTGGGACACTCACTTTCGCTGTCTTCATGGGGGTCCCCACAGAGTCTAGGTGCTAGGCTCTTTTCACACAGCCCTGCTCTTGAAGGTCCTTTTTGCCCTTCCAGGCAGTTCTGTTCCCCAAAGGCACTTCAAGAAGGCACTAGAATGACTTACTTGCTCCTGCAATCTTTGCTTTCTCTCTCTCTCTCTCTCTCTCTCTAAGTTTCGATCAGTGTGGTTGACAGCAGGGCCTCAGCTTTGGAGACACAGTGCCTGGCTCTCAATCTTGAACACTCTGTGACCTGATTCTGTGTTCTAAATAACTTGCCTGACCACTCTGTGCTTCTGTTTTCCCATCTGCAAAACATGAGTTATTACAGCTCCTATCTCATAGGTTGTTATGAGCATCATCAGAATTAATATTTTTAATGAGTTGAATTAGTGCCTGCCAGAAAACAAATTCTAGGCTGCATATTCACAGATAAGTGCAGTTCTGTTTTTAATGTCCATCTCTTCATCAATAGCCAGGCACAGCTGAAATGTCGCCAGCTTGCTGCTCTTCACTGAGATGCAAAAGTGTGTCTCTGCCCCCCTCTGTTGAAAGGTCACATGCTTGAGTTAGGACGTTTATCACTATTCGCAGGTTTTAAATTATTTATCCAACAATTGCTCAGAGTTCCAACCTCAAATACTTTTCAGTTCTCATCACATCCATTTCTATAACTCTTGCCACTTTGATTTCTATTTAGACAAGACCTGCCCAATGCAGATGTATAGCAAACCTCCTTGCAGGGCACTCTGAAAATGTCCAAGGCAGCTAGTTTATTACGGGAACCGGGCACACTTTTACATTTACCTTACTCTATCTATGATCCATCCCAATTTCTACCTATCACAAGAGAGCATACACTACTCTAGAACTTAGTGGGTGGAATGTGGGATAAACTTTCTGAATTGGTTTGACAATGAAAATAAAGTTTTCTTATTTTTCTTTATTGAAAGTATTGATAGAATTGATATATTGACTCTATACAATGCATTCAAACTTTGTGCTTTTGCTGCATTTAACTAGTGTGGTTACCATTTAACCATTCCATTGCTAATATCAAATAAGGTAGATAGTAATGGATCGATATTCTGGAATTAATTAAAAATCATGGGAGATGGCAGGAAATGAACTAGCAGAAAAATGATAAGTCTTTTTGGATGTGGTACTTGTTTTGGATACACTATGTTATTTGTTGCTTTTATATATTTTCCCATTCCATTTCTAATAACAATGATGCTCAGAGTCTCATGATTAGAATTTACACTTGATAAGAAATCATAGATAATTCTGCAGTGATTTAAACAGAATAAAATTTCTTCTGTGAATTGTTGCAATATTTTTCTCTTTTCCCGCTTTTTCTGTGGGGACTTAATAGAAATGTTTCCATGAAATCCAAGATAACCTTGGAAAGAGTCTACTCTCTTAGTGTGTATGTTCTCCTTGGACATTTATTAGGATTCTAACATTTTATTCTGCTGTAAATTTTAGTTGCTACCCTATCTTTTACAACCAACTTTTCAAGATTTAATGGCAATTCCTAATTTGACTTTAAACCTGGCAAGTTTTTGAGTGAATGTGATATAATATGAGCTTCCAACGTCCCTCGTTAATCTTCCCTGCTTTTGTTGAATTCCTTGGGGAAGTAGAAAAGACAACAAGAGGCCCATCGACACCAACTGTAATGGTTATTTATTGGGAGGAGATTGCTCAGATTCTTGCTTAAAGAGCACTGTTCAGTTCAGTTCAGTTCAGTCGCTCAGTCATGTCCTACTCTTTGCAACCCCATGAATCGCAGCACGCCAGGCCTCCCTGTCCATCACCAACTCCCGGAGTTCACTCAGACTCGTGTCCATCGAGTCAGTGATGCCATCCAGCCATCTCATCCTCAGTCATCCCCTTGTCCTCCTGCCCCCAATCCCTCCCAGCATCAAAGTCAACTCTTCCAATGAGTCAACTCTTCGCATGAGGTGGCCAAAGTACTGGAGTTTCAGCTTTAGCATCATTCCTTCCAAAGAAATCCCAGGGTTGATCTCCTTCAGAATGGGCTGGTTGGATCCTGTTGCAGTCCAAGGGACTCTCAAGAGTCTTCTCCAACACCACAGTTCAAAAGCATCAATTCTT
>SJYX01008470.1:120172-167440 GCA_006410675.1 Oreotragus oreotragus | reverse complement strand
TTTTTTTTTTTTGGTCCAAACAGATCTAATGTCAGATAAAGGCAAATATGATAAAAATGTCAGGATGCTTCTCTGGACCAAAAGATCATTATGCATTTATGTTACTTAGGAAGGTGAAGGGCACAGTATAGATTATACTATGAAATGCTACGTTTTTTACATTTCCGGAATTCTTTTTTTCTCATTTCTTTGCAGATAATCTACTGGACTAATAATAGGTTATGATTAGATGTTGTCATAATTTCCTTTTTAATCATGAAACAATTTACTTAAAATGTTCAAGTGCTGAGCCAATTCTGTTGATACTCTAAGCATTTCATACCAGTAAAACAAACAAACAAAAAAAATCAACATTTTAATGAGATAAAAAACTTTTTCTATCAAAGACCAAATAGAGATTTGAAAAAAGATCCTAGAAATTTTTAACCGTCCTTGTTCATTAAATTAAATGTCACTTATTCAGTGTTATATTCAAGTCATTATTTGATATTACAATTACAAGTGGAATCAAATATTTCTTTAATTTCTATAAATAATAACTTCATAGATACATGTATAGAACCAATTTTAAAGTGTCTTACAATAATACAAGTGTCCTACTTGTAATACAGAAACACTGATATTACACAAAGGCAAGAAGAGCTTAATTTACACTGAATGAATCAGAGAGTCAGAAGGTAGAGTTAAGACAGATTAAGCTGATATCAAGCTATTCCAAAATCTCAGTGCTTAACACACACACACACACACACACACACACGTTTGTTTCTCACTTATGACACACTGAACAGTGGGGTTCAGCTGTAGGTAGGGCACAGCTGTACTCCTGGGAACACTGAAGGAGTCTTGCTTTGGTGCTTTCAGCACCATCAAGACACAAACAAAGAAGGTAGGAAACACAGAAAAGCATGCAATGGCTCTTCAAATTCTATCCAGAAGGGCCTGCATCACTTCTGCTCAAGTTTCTCTTGTTAAATCAACTCAGGGGACCATGAAAGATATGACCTGGGTGAGGGAAAGGAGGTGGAATAGTAAGAAGTACAATGGTCTAGTGTGCCCAGATGCTGGAGGAGGGGAGGGGGGCGGTGTTTGCTTACACCGTTATCATCTGGGAGATGAGCCTTAGAACTTTGGAAAGTGGCTACTGTGGCAGGGTTTGAATTGTCATTCAAAATAACAGAAAAGAAAACTTGGAACTAGTTCATAGAGCTTTTGTTTGAAAAGTGGTAAATATTTGTGCCTGACCAAAATTTAGGCTATGGAGTTAAGTGCAGTGGAGAAGCATGAATAGAGCAATAGCAACTGTTACTGGATCCAGGCTTTGTGCTCATTTGGGTTCTCCCATAGCCGACCGTAAAACTGGAAGTGGGTGGAAATTAGTTTACTTGAGAAGTTGTGATGACTTTCTTGGTCTGTCAGCTGGACTGGACTACAACTCAGTTATTCTTTAAATGACTAAAGTGTTGTTGCGAAGGGATTTGCAAATGTATACAGGAAATTAAAATTATTTGATGTGCTTACAGAGTGAAGGGATAAGATAGATAGATCAAAGGCAAGGAATGAGGTGGTTGGTGAGGCAGGCAAGTACTGGGTTTTGGAGAGGACTCTTGACTTTTTCTTTCTAAGATCTCTATGTCCCAGGTAGCTCAGCGGTGAAGAATCTGCCTGCCAGTGCAGGAGACAGGAAACATGGGTTCAATCTCTGGTTGGAGGAAATGACAACCCATTACAGTATTCTTGCCTGGAGAGTCATATGAACAGAGTAGCCTGGCTGGCTACTTATATTTCCCCTACTGTCTTCAGGAAGATGTTCCGTTGGAGAAATGAGAAGTCTCCACATTCGCTGTTTCTCAATTTAGCTTGGGGCTGATTACTAGCTCAGTACACATACCTTTTAATTTTTCACCCTCCGCTTTTCATTTCAGGCTTCCCTGGTGGCACAGACACCAAGGAAGAATCTATCTGCGATGCAGGAGAGCCAGGTTCAATCCCTAGGTTGAGAAGATCCCCAGGAGAAGGAAATGGCAACCTGTTCCAGTATTCTTGCCTGGAGAATCCCATGGGCAGCAACCTGGTGTGCTACAGTCCAGGGGGTGGCAAAGAGTCCAGCTTGACTGAGCAATTAACACTTCCACTTTGCATTTCATGTTGGTATTTGGGGGAACCAAACAATTCACCTCTGTATCTAAGCTCCATCATTCACTTGATCCAGCCTCACGTGCTGCAGGTGGCCAGATCTTTTTGATGCCAGTAAGCACTCACCTAAAACCAGCAGGAGGGAGGAACTGGTGCCCAGAAGTCCCCATAAAGCCCAGCATACCTTTGTGTCGAGGTTCAACATTCCTGGGCAAAATCCAGGCACGTGGCTGCCGCATGCTGGATGAAGGTACATGCTTCGTGCCCAATTCTGTGAAAAATTAAGAAACGTCAATTTAAAAATCACGGTGTTTCATTTTCTCAGCAGGCTGACCTAATTATTACCAGCAGGTAGAATTGGCCCATAACATGACTTTCCTTTTCTCCTTTGGCCTCGAAGGAAGAGGCGTCAGTCTCTCCCTTGTTTCTTTTCTTTTTATTTGGATACTGCTGAAGTAGTGCAAGCCAGCTCCTCTTCATACCTTCTTTCCCTGGTTATAAGCTTCGGTTCACCTGTAAAACACATTTTTACAAAAACCAGAGCATAGAAGTTGGCTATAAAAGACCCCCATGCCCTAGCATGGTTCTTGTTGTTAGGGATCCAGGAAGACCTCGTGTTCAGAGCGTGCCTTGCATGGTAGCTTCTGCTCCTACTTCCTTTCTTGTCCAACCATTGTGCTCACAAACCTGGCAGGGTCCGCATAGCTCCAGGCAATTTTATATATATATATAATTTGACAGTGTCTTCTTAAAACCTCCAAGTTTTAAAAACAAAGGGATGGCCCTGAAGGAGTTGTCTTGACAGCTCACAGATGGGTTCATGTTGTGTCTGAAGGGTCAGAAGAAGCAGGAAAAATAAAGAGAAGACGCATCATGCAAATGACCCTCACACCCACGTGCCTTTTGCATCTGCAGAAGCCACATTGATTTTCTATTTGATTTTTTCCTTTGACTCTGTCTAGGGAAATATCTGGAGAATTCAGAGGTGGGAAAAGTGTACTGCCTACACGTATTGCTCTTCTAGTTCTTGCTAGGAAAGTCTCAAGGAAGAATATGCTTAGAATTTATCTCTGCAGATAAAATGTCAAACCCTTCAGAAAACTTAGAGTCTGGTAGATGGCGAGAATCATCTTTGCAAAATGCTAACATGTCAAATTTTATGATGTCCTATTTACTCTGCAGCTCTTGTTTTCTTGGTAAAATATATGAGCACTCATGAATATATCAGTATTATAAATATCCCTGGGAAATTATTTGAATAAGAACATATGATATAAATCAGTTATATCTGATTTATACATTCAAATTTTGTTTTCCAGAAAATCAATTTAGTGAGATCTTTTCAGCCTTTTTCTGAAAAGAGGAGTTATAGTCAATAATTTGTGCTAACACGGTTAACTAGCTTCTTTTCTGGAAGATTTCTCAGTGTTCTAAAGTCTCAAGGAGCTAAAGTTCTCAAACACATAGTTTGGAAAGCATTTTGGAAAGTAAGATGTACTTGACAGTTTCAAGAATTCAGATTTTTAACTCCAATTCTGACTTCTGAGCAAAACTCCACATGCATATATAATCTACTGCCAATTAAACATCTCTTAACAGGGGAACTGGGGTCGTATTCAACACCTGTCTCCACTGCCTAACACTGTGCCTGGCACACAGGTTATAGATATTTGAATGATTTATTGAATATCTGGAGACATGAAAATAAATGTTGATCTTCTTATTTAAAAGTTAATCTGAAAATCCAGAGCTTAGTAGATACAAGTGAATGATTGGGTTAGAAGAAAATCAATGAACATATAAATGAGTAGAGAAATGAAAGCTCAACATAATGGACTTGCTTTAAATATATTATCAGATGGAACCAATTATTTGAGTCCATTGGACCACGGATGCATTTCAACAGTATCTTTGAGACAATAATTTTTAAACTTGCCTTAAGTGATCAATCAAGTTCTCCCCTGCTCTAAGATACTATGGTAGCATAAGTCTGTTGAGGAATCAGGTCATCTAAAATGATTGGAAAAGCTTTGCTATTTATCTTTTTGACTCAATCTTTTGGCAGGAAACAATCTAAACATATCAGAATATAATCCAGGGGACATTAACATTCAGAGCCATGGTTTCTACTAGAAACAGGGGTTGGGTGGATGGGGAGAGCATGTTTCATGTTAGAGGTTTTTCAGATTTGTTTACGTATTTAACACCAATCTGCACAGGGTCTTCAAAAGAAGTTCAGACAGAATGAAAAGAAAAGAAAGGGAGAAAGAGAAATGGAGGGAGGAAAGCAGAGAAGAAACATAGGGAAAATAATTCTGAACACATAAGGAATAATAGAGGGGATAAAGCAGATTACTTAAAAATAACTGAATTGTCATACATAATATTTAAAATTTGAAAAAAAATTCTTCGACATTTTAAGCTGTTTGTAATCTGGGAACCTGCAACCTCTCTGTTTTTCACTCTTTTTCTTCTTTCTACCTATTTAGCTCAAACCATATTAGATAGCCTCCTTGCTATGGTTTGAATATTCAGTCACTCTTTATTTCTAAAACTTTGCCCTAAAGACAATCTCTTTTTTTTTAGCAGGCAAAGGGGAACTTTTTTCTCCTTTTTTTCATTTGGACTTCCCTGGCAGCTCAGCTAGTGGCTCTGTCTGCGATGCAGGAGACCCGGGTTTGGTTCCTGGGTCAGGAAGATCCCCTAGAGAAGGGATAAGCTACCCACTCCAATATTCTTTGGCTTCCCTTGTGACCCCAGACACTGAATTCTAAGCAACATACTTACTGGTATGTATTGGGTTGGCTAAAAAGCTTGTTTAGGTTTTTCCATCACATTTTTCCAAACAAACTTTTTGGCCAGCCCGTTACTTTGGGAAAAAAGTACAAATGGCTTGAGTTATGACTATGCACAGAATCCTGGACAGTGGAAAAAAGTTTAGCTTTTTAGGGCTCTAGAAAGAATAAGATTGACAGATTAGAGGCAGGGAAGCTTTGGGAAGAATCATGTGAATAGGGATGTGGGAATCAATGCAGTGTGTGAAGATCTTTGGGTTTCATGACAATAACCTTCAAAGTATGCTCACGGCAGAAGTATATTCAAAATCCAACTAGACATGAGTCCAGGTGGGTAAGCAGCCTCCATTCTTGACATAACAAAGTCTAACTATTAGAACAGAAATGAAACATCGTTAATGGGTGGCATATATATACATCAGCCCAAAGCATGGATTCCCCCTCATGACGCCTAGCCAAATTACTACTGATGCTGAATCCCCAGCTTGCTAACAGCAGAAGTCAAAGTTGTGTGTGCACTTGGTAAGGTAGCATCACACAAAGAGTTCAACTAACCACTTAATGGAAGGCTGGTTATGTTGGACATTTTCCATTCAAAAGGAGACAGTAGTAAGTCCTTGCATGCATGTTTGCTAAGTCACTTCAGTTGTATCTGCCTCTGTGCAACCTTATGGACTACAACCCTCCGGGCTACACTGTCCCTGGGATTCTCCAGGCAAGAATACTGGAATGGAGTGTCATGTCCTCCTCCAAGGGACCTTCTTGACCCAGGGGTCAAACTTGCATCTCTTAAGTCTCCTGCACTAGCAGGCAGGTTCTTTACCACTAGTGTCACCTGGGAAGCCTTACCAGACCTGATGTATGTCTGGATACATGTCAGTACCACTGTCTGACAGCTTATGAAATTCCTGATTTTTTAAGACTTGTATTCCACACATTTTTTCCCCAGACCATGTGATTCTTTTATACCAAAAGAAATAGGACAAAATCTTTTTTTTTTTTTTTTTTTTTTTTTTTACCATGGGGTACACTGCTCCTATTATATAGCATATTGTTCAGAAGTTGGAAGCCTAGTAGAATGGTAGAATGAAGATCAGATAAGATGCCAACTCTAGAATAACTCACTGCGTGAGAGAGGCAGTGCCTGTGGTACACTGGTACAAGTTCAACAACTGGTTTCCAAAAAAAAAAAAATATCCTAAAGACACATTTGTCAGTTTTCAAGGTGCAGATACTCCCATCATGGCTGATTTAAAGCCACCAATATTCAGTTCATTTCAGTTCAGTCAGTCATTCATTCGTGTCCAACTCTTTGCGACCCCATGAATTGCAGCACACCAGGCCTCCCTGTCCATCACCAACTCCCGGAGTTCACTCAGACTCGCGTCCATCAAGTCAGTGATGCCATCCAGCCATCTCATCCTCTGTCGTCCTCTTCTCCTCCTGCCCCCAATCCCTCCCAGCATCAAAGTCTTTTCCAATGAGTCAACTCTTCGCATGAGGTGGACAAAGTACTGGAGTTTCAGCTGTAGCATCATTCCTTCCAAAGAAATCCCAGGGCTGATCTCCTTCAGAATGGCCTGGTTGGATCTCCTTGCAGTCCAAGGGACTCTCAAGAGTCTTCTCCAACACCACAGTTCAAAAGCATCAATTCTTCGGCGCTCAGCCTTCTTCACAGTCCAACTCTCACATGCATACATGACCACAGGAAAAACCATAGCCTTGACTAGATGGACCTTAGTTGGCAAAGTAATGTCTCTGCTTTTGAATATGCTGTCTAGGTTGCTCATAACTTTTCTTCCAAGGAGTAAGCATCTTTTAATTTCATGGTTGCAATCACAATCTGCAGTGATTTTGGAGCTGCCAAAAATAAAGTCTGACACTGTTTCCACACATCAATTGGGATAATATTTTAAAGGAATTGATTCTCAAGATCTCCTCCATTAATCCAGTATAATCAATCTCCAGCAAAAGCTCTGGGCACTATCTGGGATACAGGACATACACTGAGCCAATGCCTGACATAGGATGCTATGTCCAGTGTAACTACAATACACAGGTCCATACCCCAAGAGTTTGAAGTAGGTCTGCATATTCTCAGTGGCACTCATTGTTTTTATTTCAGAATTTGTATTGTTGAATCCCGTGACATGAGCACCAACTGAATTGGAGAGCCTGGCTCCCATAAAGGAAAGATCTCCAGGAAATAACCCAGGAAGGATTCCACGGAACTTGGAGGTAAGATCAGCATCGGGTCGTTTTGATTTCTTCACGTCAGTACAGTGACAGGAAAATTAGGAAAGGCTAATGATCCTGTTACCACAAGATTCTAGAGTTGTTACAGACAGGGAGCTTAAAGGAATTCATCTGGAATTCATGAAATTCACTCTCTATCTATTGCTGCTTCAGTGCTCAGTTATAACTAAACAATCAATTGCACTAACCACAGCCTGACAAGCGCAAACAACTCGGAACTTGTAATAAACTTGACAAGGAAAGTCTGGGTGATCCCAGGAGGTGAGTGCTGGCTGGCTGACGGCAGAGCAAGAGGGTGAATACCAACCACGGCTTCAAGCCAGTGACAGGTAGGGTAGGAGCATATTTCCTTAACCTTCCCCAATCATTCGCTCTCTGGCGAATGTGGCCAGTCAGCATCTTGAAGGACTGGCTGTCATGGGGGCCAAGAGGCAAAAATAAATTCAAGTGATATGAGAAATAGCCTTCTTTGGACATATTTTCTGCACTGATCAGTTCTCACCCTACCCCTTACTCATGAAATTGCTGCTACCACCAGACAAATGCACACATTTTCCGTTATATTCTTTTGTATTGAAGGAATCTCATTTATTTACAAAATATACATGAATTTTTATTAGTGAAAACCAGTAACAGTGATGAGTTGGGAAAAAAATAAAATAAAATAAAACCTCTTCTAGTTCAATCTACCCACATCATCTTTCTTAATGAACTCTATATACCTTGTTCTAATTCTGACCAAAATCCTTTGATGAACATGCAGTAAGCTAAAATTTTTAAATATCCAAATTGATTTCCCCAAGGAAATTTTTGTTACTGATGATTGCCTCATGATACAAGTAAAATGTCTTTGTCAATGTTTATCATCATCATTAATCACCACACACACTCTTCTCCACTTTCCTAACTTCATGTTGTCTTATACCATATGTTTTAAAATTGAGAAATTATAATATGCGGTTTATACCTCCAGGGCAGTTTCAATTTGTTTAGAGAATAATGTCTAATTTCCATAACAATACATGTAACTATTAAACTGTGAAGTTCTTAGTGTTTAGATGGTTAATAGGTGCAAAGAAATAAAGATGGTATATTGACTAAAGACGGTGAATTAGATTACCAAGGATGAGAACAAATAAGTGAGTATAGCAGGCAGATGGGATAAGAAATTAAAAAGAGGATACACTTCGAAGGTATGGAAGATTAGAATGGCCAGGCAAAGCAGTTCAGTATTATGATGCCGGGTGACATACAATCAGAATATTTTAGAATTACTGCCCTTGGTGATTGGAGTCTGTCATAGATTTTTTGAGTAGAGTGATGATGCTGGGAAAGATTGAAGGCAAAGGAAAAGGCGGCAGCAGAGGGTGAGATGGTTGGAGAGCATCACCAACTCAAAGGAGATGAATCTGAGCAAACTCTGGGAGACAGTGAAGGACAGGGAAGCCAGTTATGCAACAGTGTGTGAGGTGGCAAAGAATCAGACATGACTTAGTGACTGAACAACAACATGTGGAATGTGGTGTTTTGTAAGAACAGTCTTACAGTCTGCATGAAAAAGAGTTTAAATCAAGATGGAGACAGCAAAAACGTTGTAGGAGGTAAGCTCAGTCTAAGGAAATGCAAAGAGCAAACAAGGTTCAAATACATTTCTTGTACAAGTTATGGCAATCATCCAATTCAAAGATAGCAGATAGTTTCTTCCTGACACTTTATGAGCTATCTCGTTAATTTTCTGTTATAGATAATCTATTTTAATTACGTAGTGACATTTTTTTTTCTCCTCTGACAAAAGCTAGAATTGTATTGTATGTATCCAGTCTTCAGTTTTTATTTAGAACTTGTTGCCCTGTGGAGTTTCAGATCTCTAGCTAAAGTGTTTTTCTTTATGTGTTCCTTGTTCAGGGAAAGATCAAAAGGACTGAGGACACTAGAAGGTGACTCCCTTCATTACAGAGACAACCCTAAAATGTACTAAAGCACCTCTCTAACGTGTGGAATAAAGTCTGACAATATTGTGCAGAGAAGAGGGCTTCCACGTTCTGTGAAGCGTTTATAGTGACACTTATGCAGTTCTCCTAAGACCCGTTTCTCTGCACACAGAACAGTCTGTAACAAATGTCAGGTGCAAGTTAACGTACGTATTCAAAAGGAGGCTATGGCATTCCTTTGGCATTTTGAGCTTAGGCAGCATGTCTCAAAGACTTCTCTCAACTACTTTTTTGTCTAGTCTTTGGTGTTCTAAAGGAAGGACTCAATAAGGGAGGGAGATAGGAGAATTAGATGGATTAGGTTGTTTATTTTAAACAACAAACTCAGGTTTTGATGGGGTGATCCATGCACTAAGTGGAGGAGTGGAATGATTCTTGACCATGTTTTGCAGCCAGACCCGAGGAATGTGGCCAATGTCAATTCCTGCCTTGCCCGACAGGGATTCTTTGATGTCTGGGGCAGCACAGGGGGTGTCACATTCCGAGGACCACCCAGACAAAAAGCCCACAGTCAGCTGTTGGGGACTTAGTCTCATTATTAAAATGCAAAGGATGCCCTCAGAATGTTCCATACCATGAAGTAACAAACAAAATTTCCCAAGGAAAATAAACAACAATAAAAACATTTCCATACAAACAATAAGCTAAAACTAAAATATTTTACCTCGTGGCTGTAAAGCTGATGTTAACTTCTGACCAACACTCTTCATGAAAGAGAGAGCTGAGAAGGCATATTTTACCAATAATGATGTATTTATTTAATTAACAGAGACATACCTTCAAAAGGAATAATACATGTGACGGGACCCACGGGTATTAGTTCCATTTGCCTCTGGCATGTGTAACAAAAGGAAACATTTTAATTACGGAGCAGGTTTCTTGAATAACAGTGTTATGCACCTTACATAAAAAATAAAACCCAGATGTATTAAAAAGTTGAATGTCATAAATCATTCAACTATAAGAAAATATGGGCACACATATAGTAGTTCATGAGACAGAAAGAAGTTTCCTATATATAAAGCAAATGGAAACATTCAGACAAGAATTTTTTTATTCATCAAAGAATAAACTATAAAAAAATTAAAAGCCATGAAAGTGAGAAAAATAGAAATAAATGATGGAATACAGACTAATTACTATACCCACACATATACCACATACATATGAACACACACTGAACCATTGCTTCTAGGAGAAACATAGGATTAAGCTTTTGTAAAGCTCTGGTCACATTTTTACCAAGCAATCAATACATAGCTGTTTTTAGGTGTGTTTCTGTTTAATGCCACCTTACTGTTCATTAACATTGAACTCACAGGCAACAGCACAACTCATGAATGCATGCAGTTTATTAAACACACTTGCTTTCTAGTCACTTCCTCCATAAAGCATCACAGCCTTCTTTCAAACAGAAAGCAGTAGACAATACTATGCTAGGGGGGCATTTTAAACAGCATAAAAATGCCCAAGACTTTGCACTAAATAATCTGTGACTATGAAACCTATTCACAGTTTGAGAACTGAGCTTAGGAGAAGAGTGCAGCCCTATTTGACTTCAGCTGGAGTGTGCAAGTGATAACACTTTTTTCAACCATGAGTGACTACAAATTCTCTGCAGTCATTGATTTGAGAATTACAAATACATTTGATTCTTGATTCCATGTGTAAAATAGACAGCTAATGGGAAGCTGCTATGTAGCACAGGGAGCTCAAATTGATGATCTATGATGATCTAGAGGCAAGGATGGGGGTAGCAGGTGGGAAGGAAGTCCAAAAGGGAGGGAGATATATGTACACCTATAGCTAATACCTTTCATTGTACAGCAGAAACTAATGCAAAATTGTAAAGCAAGTACATGCTAATAAAAATAAATAGATAAAATTAAAAAAACAAAATAAATACATTTGAACAAACAGGAATGTTTGCAAACAGAATCTATGAATAATGAGATTGAATAGGGTATATGTGTTTATATATATATATGTATATGTATATATATATATATGAGTGGGAGAAGAAGAGGGAGGGGAAGAAAATACAGGCAGGTATAAATGAGGAAAAGATGTCACAAAAATTAGTATTTAATAAAAAATAATATTCAGTATTGGGAAATGTAAATTAAAGCAAACTTTGAGGTTAACTTACTATTTGTATTTAAAAATATTTAATAAACTATATGCTTTGAAAATTATCTGATTACTTATTTAAAAAAGATATATTTTATTATTATAATATTTTATAGTGTTCTTATGTGCTATATATTATTATTGAGTTATAATTGTTTAGAAAATATTATTAAGTAAAAGTGGTGCATTCACTGTTACTCTATTCATAATAGTAAAAATATTAGAATAAAGCTTAAGACAGAAAGATTTTCAATCTATAGTATTGCATAAAGTGGAAAAATATGGTGCCACTGAAAATCACAGTGTAAGAGAATTGTTCCCCAGATGCCTGAGTAGAAATACCCTGAATTCCCCTCTTCTCACGGGCAAACCATAATTATAACTATTTATAGAAAAACCATCTAAGGAAAATACTGGAATCTACCAGAAAAGACCATTGACAGCTAAAGATATAAAGGAAGAGCCACGATGAGATGGGTAGGAGAGTGGGTGCCTTGGGCGGGTGAGCCACAGAGGGGAACGATTACCACTGCAGGGGCTCTCCCCAAGGCGTGAGGAGCCTGATTCCACATCAGGTTCTCCAGCAGAGGGGTCCCACACTGGAGAGACAGTCTTGACAAGGGTTGACTTTGAAGGTCACTGGTATTTTGGGAGAGCCAGAGGGTAAATGCAACAGTCTCTACTCTTAAAGTTCAGTTCAGTTTAGATCAGTCACTCAGTCGTGTTCGACTCATTGCGACCCCAGGACTGCAGCACGCCAGGCCTCCCCGTATATCACCAAATCCTGGAGTCTTCTCAAACTCATGTCCATTGAGTCAGTGATGCCATCCAACCATCTCATCCTCTGTCATCCCCTTCTCCTCCTGCCCCCAATCCCTCCCAGCATCAGGGTCTTTTCCAGTGAGTCAACTTTTTTGCATGAGATGGCCAAAGTATTGGAGTTTCAGCTTTAGCATCAGTCTTTCCAATGAACACTCAGGACTGATCTCTTTAGAATAGACTGATTGTATCTCCTTGCAGTCCAAGGGACTCTCAAGAGTTTTCTCCAACACCACAGTTCAAAAGCATCAATTCTTCGATGCTCAGCTTTCTCTATAGTCCAACTCTCACATCCATAAATGACTACTGGAAAAACCATAGCCTTGATTAGACGATCTTTGTTGACAAAATAATGTCTCTGCTTTTCAACATGCTGTCTAGGTTAGTCATAACTTTCCTTCCAAAGAGTAAGTGTCTTTTAATTTCATGGCTGCAGTCACCATGAACAGTGATTTTGGAGCCCCAAAAAATAAAGTCAGCCACTGTTTCCACTGTTTCCCCTTCTATTTGTCATGAAGTGATGGGACCAGATGCCATGATCTTCATTTTCTGAATGTTGAGGTTTAAGCCAATTTTCTCCCTGTATTCTTTTACTTTCATCAAGAGGCTCTTTAGTTCGTCTTCACTTTCGGCCATAAGCATATCTGAGGTCATTGTATTTCTCCTGGCAATCTTGATTCCAGCTTTTTATTCATCCAGCCCAACGTTTCTCATGATGTACTCTGCATATAAGTTAAATAAGCAGGGTGATGATATNTGGTATAATATGCATATCTGAGGTTATTGATATTTCTCCTGGCAATCTTGATTCCAGCTTTTTATTCATCCAGCCCAACGTTTCTCATGATGTACTCTGCATATAAGTTAAATAAGCAGGGTGATGATATACAGCCTTGACGTACTCCTTTTTCTATTTGGAACCAGTTTGTTGTTCCATGTCCAGTTCTAACTGTTGCTTCCTGACTTGCACACAGATTTCTCAAGAGGCATGTCAGGTGGTCTGGTATTCCCTTCTCTTTCAGAATTTTCCATAGTTTATTGTGATCCACACAGTCAAAGGCTTTGGCATAATCAATAAAGCAGAAATAGATGTTTTTCTGGAACTCTCTTGCCTTTTCAATGATCCAGTGCATGTTGGCGATTTGATTTCTGGTTCCTCTGCCTTTTCTAAACCAGCTTGAACATTTGAAATTTCATGGTTCACGTATTGCTGAAGCCTGGCTTGGAGAATTTTGAACATTACTTTACTAGTGTGTGAGATGAGTGCAACTGTGAGGTAGTTTGAGCATTTTTTGGCATTTTGACATTCTTGTTTTAAAGGGAACACACAAAATCTCACCTCCTCTGGGACCCAGGGCAGACAAAGTAACTTGGAAGGGACCTATGTCAGGCCTACCTACTGTTCTTGGAAAATCTCCTGAGGAGGCGCAAGGCAGCTGGCACTCACTCCCGGGACCCAATCCCTGACAGCAGCCATTCTGGGGAGCCCCTTCTATTGCATGTACATTGGCTCTCACCAGTGCCATTTTGGAAATCGCCCTCTCGCTTTCTAGCCTCAGGACCCGGCCCTGCGCACCGGCCTATAGGCACCAGTATTGAACTTCCTCAAAACAAGCAACTAGCTGAGAGGGGACACAGCCACACCCATCAGCTATTTTCAAAAATATAGCAAATAACACGTTTTGGTGAACATGTGACAAAAAGAGAAATTTTCTGCACTCTTGGCGGAAATGTAGATTGGTGCAACCACTATGAAAAAACAGCATGAGAGTCCTCAACAAATTAGAAATAGAATAATCACATGCTCCATTAGTTCTCCTCCTGGCTATTTATCTGAAGAAAACAAAAGCACTTATTATGAGAGATCTCTGCACACCTATATTCTTCACAGCATTGTTTACTATAACCAAGATATGGAAGAAACATAAATGCCCATGAACAGATGAATGACTAAAGAAAATGTGACATAAATGCATATGTATATATATTATATGATATCTATGTATCACTCAGCCATAAAAAATGAAACTTTGCCATTTGTAATAACATGGATGGACATAGAGAGTATCATGCTGAGTGGAATAGGTCAAACCAAGAAAGACAAATTCTCTACGACTGCACTTATATATGGAATCTAAAACACACACAAAAGTGAGCAAACATAAAACAGAAGCAAAATTATAGGTACAAAGAACATATGGATGGTTTCCAGAGGGAACGAGTGGTGGGTAGGAAAGAAACAGGTGAAGAAGATTAAGGATGTACAAACTTCCAGTTGCAAGATAAAGGAATCATGCTTATGAAATGTATGGTATAAGGGATATATTTAGTAACCATGCCATATCTTTGTATGGTGACATATCATAACTAGACTTATAGTGATTATCATTTCAAAATATATAGAAGTTATTTTGTGTAACAAGAACTAACATTGTGCTGCAGGTCAATAATACTTCAAAAACAAACTTACAGAAAAAGATATATTTTGTGGTTACCAGATGCCGGTGATTGGGAGATGAGGAATTGAATGAAGGCAGTCAAAAATGTACAAACTTCCAGTTATAAGATGAATACATACTGAGGATTTAATGTACACCATGCTAAATATAATACTTATATGTGTTACATTTGAAAGGTAAGAGTAATTTGTAAGAGTTCTCATCACAAGGAAAATGTGTTTTCTATTTCTTTAATATTTTATCCATATGAGATCATGGGTGTTCATCAAGTTATTCTGATAATCATTCCATGGATGTATGTAAGTCAAATCATTATATTGTACATTTTAAACTTAGTGCTGAATGTCGATTGAAAAGTGAAAGTTGGTCAGTCGTGTCCGACTCTTTGCGACCCCATGGACTATACGGTCCTTGGGATTCTTCAGGCAACAATACTGGAGTGGGTAGCCTTTCATTTCTCCATGGGATCTTCCCAACCCATGGATCAAACCCAGGTCTCCTGGATTGCAGGTGGATTCTTTACCAGTTGAACCATAAGGGAAGCCCAAGAATACTAGAGTGGGTAGCCTATCCCTTCTCCAAGGGATCCTCCTGACCCAGGAATCAAGCTGGGAGTCCCTAGCACTGCAGGTGGATTCTTTTCCAACTGAGCTATCGGGGAAACCATAGAATGTCAATTATATCACAGTAAAACTAGAAGACAGAAAAGTGATACAAATATAAAATCAAAGAAATTTTAAGAAATAATAGGAGTTTCTGAGGTGAAACTCAAGTTATACAGGGCAGTAGAGACAATGGATAATATCACTGACGATAGTTCCACAGAAGGGCAAGTGTGGTTGGAAATTATGATGAAGAAATTATGCTAAGTGGAAAAAAAAAAAAACCAGCATGAAAAACAAATTCTTAGGCTACTAAATGGAAGATAATTACAGAAGGCATATTTTTATTAACCTAATCTCTGCACTGTGCCATATTTCAAAGTGTAAACATTATGTAATGTGTTAATAATGTCTTATTATGTACTTATCAATTTAGATGCAAATCTCAGGAAAGTGAAACTGTTAGTCACAACCCCATGGACCATAGCTGGCCAGGCTGCTCTGTTCATGGAGTTCTCCAGGCAAGAATACTGGAGTGGGTTGCCATTTCCTTTTCCAGAGTATTTTCCTGACCCAGGGATCAAACCCAGGTCTCCTACACTGCAGGCAACTTCTTTAACGTTTGAGCTAAGGAAGCCCACTAAGACGTAGACGTAATAAATCTGTAAATCCAAAAGTACTTTTTACCCTTAGTCCACAGGAAATACTACAAGTTATGTCTTCTACTGACAAAAAGACTAGTATGACATGCTGTAATGAATTAATTTTATATTAATATGTTATCTATTTAATATATAGTATATAAAAACATTTTCAGTAATATTAAGTAATGCCAGAAGTAGGCATCATGCATTTCTCACAAAAGTAGACCCTTTAACAGTGACTTAAGGAAAACATTGGGAAAAATCTATAACTAGCAGTAATAAGATTACATGTCCACGGTGCCTATGCAAATGAGAATCTGACCATAAAAACTAGATAATTACACATCTAATAGCTTGGGGTTGATGCCAATTTTGTAGATAGATACAAATGTATAATTAGCAATAGTTGTGTGGATATAAATTTTAAATGCAACTTGAGAGTATTGGGTAATGTAATACTTTGAATGAAAATATCTAAACAGGAAATGTTTTACACAAGCGATTAGATGTTCAGTATAAATATTAGATAAGAAATGAATAATTTATGAGACAGCAAAAAAGTACAGTGATTTCTTGTTCCTAACTTCATTGAAGCATTGTTTGCATACAATTAAGTAAACCAATTTAGAATTAAAATTTATATATTTCTGCAAATATAACCACAAGCAAGTTATAAAAGCACTTCCATTATGCACTAAATAGCCCTTATGCCCCACACTGAGGCAATTCTCCACACCACCTCCCCACTACACACACTCATAGTCACTGAAACTGCCACTAAAAAGTAGATTTTCCCTTTTTTAGAGTTTCTTATAAATGGAATTTGGATTCCCAAGTGGAGTTAGTGGTAAAGAATCTGCCTTCAGTGCAGGAGACACAGGTCCGATTCCTGTGTCAGGAAGATTCCTTGGAGGAGGGCACGGCCGCCCACTCCAGTATTCTTGCCTGGAGAATCCCCATGGACAGAGGAACCCAGGAGGCTATGGTCTGTAGGGTCACAAAGAGTCAGACATGACTATAGCAACTTAACATGAATGGAATTACATGGTACATGTATTGTATTTTGACAATTTCATTCAAATGTTCAGTTTTGTTACCCTTTGTTATTACAATAACAACAGCTATTATTTTATTGTGTGCTTAGTATGGATAAGATTTGTATAAAGCTCTTTACATGTATAATGAAAAAAAAAAAAATCACCCTCCACTCCATAAAAACAGGGAGGTGGATAGCAACTTGTCCAAAAACCAAATTAGGTCCTTCTAGGAGATCATTGGAAAAGGCAATGGCACCCCACTCCGGTACTCTTGCCTGGAGAATCCCATGCACAGAGGAGCCTGGTAGGCTACAGTCCATGGGGTCGCTGAGAGTTAGACATGACACAGTGACTTCACTTTCACTTTCACTTTCATGCATTGGAGAAGGAAATGGCACTCTACTCCAGTGTTCTTGCCTGGAGAATCCCAGGGACAGTGAAGCCTGGTGGGCTGCTGTCTATGGGGTCACACAGAGTCAGACATGACTGAAGTGACTTAGCAGCAGCAGCAGGAGATCATTTCTAAGCCTCAGCCAGATACTTGCCTGTTCAAAAACAAAAGACAGCCCAATATTAAGCTTGGAGGTTAAGGACTAAAAAGAGATGAGTTGCATTATATCAGAAAATGGAAAAAAAATTGGTTCTTTTGTTTCATTTTTTTTTAATTTTTAAAATTTTGTTAATTGGAGGCTAATTACTTTACAATATTGTAATGGTTTTGCCATACATTGACATGAGTCAACCATGGGTGTACATGTGTTCCCCATCCTGAATGCCCCTCCCCCTCCCTCCCCATCCCATCCCTTTGGGTCGTCCCAGTGCACCGGCCCTGAGCACCCTGTCTCATGTGCCGAACTTGGATTGATGATCTGTTTCACATATGATAATATACATGTTTCATTGCTATTTTCTCAGATCATCCCACCCTCGTCTTCTCCCACAAAGTCCAAAGACTGTTCTATACATCCATGTCTCTTTTGCTGTCTTGCACATAGAGTTATCCTTACCATCTTTCTAAATTCCATATATATGTGTTAGAGATCATTTCTAAGCCTCAGCCAGATACTTGCCTGTTCAAAAACAAAAGACAGCCCAATATTAAGCTTGGGGGTTAAGGACTAAGAAGAGATGAGTTGCATTACATCAGAAAATGGAAAAAAAATCGTTCTTTTGTTTCTTTTTTTTTTAATTTTTAAAATTTTGTTAATTGGAGGCTAATTACTTTACAATATTGTAATGGTTTTTGCCATACATTGACATGAGTCAACCATGGGTGTACATGTGTTCCCTATCCTGAACGCCCCTCCCCCTCCCTCCCCATCCCATCCCTTTGGGTCATCCCAGTGCACTGGCCCTGAGCACCCTGTCTCATGTGCCGAACCTGGATTGACGATCTGTTTCACATATGATAATATACATGTTTCATTGTTATTTTCTCAGATCATCCCACCCTCGCTTTCTCCCACAAAGTCCAAAGACTGTTCTATACATCCGTGTCTCTTTTGCTGTCTTGCACATAGAGTTATCCTTACCATCTTTCTAAATTCCATATATATGTGTTAGTATACTGTGTTGGGGAGAAGGCAATGGCAACTCACGCCAGTACTCTTGCCTGGAAAATCCCATGGGGGGAGGAGTCTGGTAGGTTGCAGTCCATGGTGTTGCGAAGAGTTGGACATGACTGAATGACTTCCCTTTCACTTTTCACTTTCATGCATTGGAGAAGGAAATGGCAACCCACTCCAGTGTTCTTGCCTGGAGAATCCCAGGGATGGGGGAGTCTGGTGGGCTGCCGTCTATGTGGTTGCACATAGTCAGACACAACTGAAACGACCTAGCAGCAGCAGCAGCATACTGTATTGTTTTTCTTTCTGGCTTACTTCACTTTGTATAATAGGCTCCAGTTTCATCCACCTTATTAGAACTGATTCAAATGTACTCTTTTTTAATGGTTGAGTAATACTCCATTGTGTATATGTACCACAGCTTTCTTATCCATTCATCTGCTGATGGACATCTAAGTTGCTTCCTGGCTATTGTAAACAGTGCTGCAATGAACATTGGGTTACAAGTGTCTCTTTCAATTCTGGTTTCCTAAGTGTGTATTCCCAGCAGCAGGATTGCTGGGTGTATGGCAGTTCTATTTCCAGTTTTTTTTAAGGAATCTCCACACTGTTCTCCATATTGGTTGTACTACTTTGCCTTCCCACCAACTGGGTAAGAGGGTTCCCTTTTCTCCACACCCTCTCTAGCATTTACTGTTTGTAGATTGTTGGATAGCAGCCATTCTGACCAGCGTGAGATGGTACCTCATTGTGGTTTTGATTTGCATGTCTCTGATGAGTGGTGTTGAGCATCTTTTCATGTGTTTATTAGCCATCTGTATGTCTTCTTTGGAGAACTGTCTGTTTAGTTCTTTGGCCTATTTTTTTCATTGGGTCATTTATTTTTCTGGAATTGAGCTTCAGGAGTTGCTTGTATATTTTTGAGATTAATTCTTTGTTAGTTGCTTCGTTTGTTATAATTTCTCCGTTCTGAAGGCTGTCTTTTCACTTTGCTTATAGTTTACAACCTTCAGGATGTCTTTCATTTTTGTCATTCAAGTGCATCTGGCTTTATCTTCAACAGTAAGCTTCTTCTGAAAACACCGAACCTGAAATATTTTTAGTATATAATGATAAATTTTTAAGGCATATTTATATGATAGGTTAATGAAAATGCAAGAAAAAAGTTAAAAGGTACAAATCACATGGTTCAAAGCAAGCACAATATTAACTTTATCTGCAGTATATAATTAATTTTGGTGGATTGTAAGAAATTAACACGTTTTGTCTACTGTCATGAGTAACAACAGATCTTCACTATCAAGAGACGTCAGAGTTCTGAAAGCCAAGCCCTGTTTATTTATTTATTTATTCTGTAAACTAAATATAATCTCCAGGCCTCCAGCTACTGATTTAGCAGGAAAGAGAATCTCAGGCATTACTGGGACTGTCTCCCTGTGAATCTATTATTATCCACTCAACTGTCCCCGTGGGTATCACACAGAGGCTAATCTTTAATGACATACTGCTCACTCTTGACCAGCACTGTGCCTCTGACACTCAGTGTTAATGTTGGTTCCTTTGTGTGATCATCTTTCCCAATGTCAGTGCAAACCGTGCCGCTGAGGTAAGGGTTTACTACGTGCCATTTTCAACTTTAAGGCCAAAAGACTGTTGCCCATCTTTGCTTACTCACTGCTTCCTGCCTCGTTGATCCTGGCATTAACTCTATCCTATTTGCAGTTAGATGGGTGTTCACTGAATTTGCCACTTATCACCCTTGTTCAACTTTGTCCAGTTCAGTTCAGTTCAGTTACTCAGTCGAGTCCAACTCTTTGTGACCCCATGGACTGCAGCATGCCAGGCCTCCCTGTCCATCACCAACTCTACCCCAATTTTTGTCTGAGGCATTTTTTAATCTCAATACCAAAATTGATCAATCCACTTTAAAGTGTAGAAGTAAAACTAAATTACCCTACATTTACTAAGTAATAAACTTTATAGCACATCGATTTTATGGCATAATAAATAACATCATTACTTGCATTCATGAAACATTCTTTTGAAAGAAAGTGGTCAATTTATTTGTTAAGTCCTGCAGCAAAACTTTCTTCACTTTCATTACAATTCTTTTCTCCAAGTGTGGCGTTTTGGCTCAGTGCTATGATCAGCAAGAACCTAATCTAATCAAATCACAAGCCAAGCTAAACTGTACACTTTAATGTTGCCATTAGAATATTTACTTGAAGTATTTTTTTCAAAATATATATAAATAGTTATAAAAATGAATACTAATAAAATTTAAGAAACCAAGGATGTCACCGACTTTTGTTTCATCAAACTTAGTTTTGCAAATCAAAAAAAAAAAGTTTGTATTGAGCACTTCAATTACATGAGTAAAAATTTTATATAAATCAAGTAAATCTCAAAGTTAATAAGTTAAATTATTTAAAATATGTTGTCTAAGAAATTTTGAAAGAACCATTTCTTTAAGTATCAAAATAGGATTAAGCATCCCTGAGCAGAAAAAAGAAGGGAATCTATGTATTACTTATTTCAAGGCTTAGAGTACAGGAAAGTAACAGCTTTATAGGAAGGGAATAAATGCCTGGTATGACTAGAAAGATGGGATCATCCATAGCCTTGCAGAAACCTTTGTGTTCCAGCCATTTGAGGGATTCAGCTGCTACTTCAAGCATCTTAAAGATGTAGCTGAAAGAGCTATCAGAGCTGAGGCAGCCAAGCATTTGGAAAAGAACCACAGCTCAGTGGCGGTCCATCATGCCTTTAGATCAAAGATCAAGTGGGACAAGGTAAGTTGCAGGGCTACCGAGATAGTCAGGTCACTCAAGAATCACAATACAAAATATTTCACTTCCTTGTTGCTGTTCAGTCCCTCGGTCGTGTCTAACTCTTTGAGACCCCATGGACTGCTGCACACCAGACTTCCCTGTCCTTCACCATCTGCTGGAGCTTGCTCAAACTCAGGTCCATTGAGTAGGTGATGCCATCCAACTGTCTCACCCTCTGTCATCCCCTTCTCCTCCTGCCTTCAATCTTTCCCAGCATCAGGGTCTTCCCACCTTCTATAGTACCTTAAAACCATGAAAATTCCTAGAACCTAAACAAAGCCTTTGACAAATGTAGGATATATTATAGTNATGCCATCCAACTGTCTCACCCTCTGTCATCCCCTTCTCCTCCTGCCTTCAATCTTTCCCAGCATCAGGGTCTTCCCACCTTCTATAGTACCTTAAAACCATGAAAATTCCTAGAACCTAAACAAAGCCTTTGACAAATGTAGGATATATTATAGTTTTCTAAAGTGAATGCAAATAAAATTGCCCTACTTTTCATGATTAAGGGCTTAATATGGAACTTACATTAAGGAAAATAAATAATTTTTCCTACACATCTGAATTTAATGGAATTAAACTATTCGTTCACTTTCCCCCATAATTTCACAAAAACAGCTATATGACCTTTGTCCTTTCTTTCCCACCAAAGTCTTCTCTTTTGGACACAATCTTATTTGCCTCAACTGTTTCTTATAAAACATGGTTTTGTGATAACTCTTCACTGTCTTTTTCTAAATTTGCTTGTTTATATTTCTCTTAAAGAGAAGTGCCCTAAATTGCTCACAATAATCCAGTTGGTCTAACAAAGTATGGGTACAATGTGACCAGAACCTCCTTTGTTTAAAACACTCTACTCTTTGAACTTGAATAAAGTCTAAGAATAAGTTATTCTGGTTGCCATACTCCATGTGGATTCCCATTGGTTTCATCATGATTTAATATCCTTAAGTTCTTCTCCTCCTGGTACGTTAATAAATAATGTCTCTGTCATCTCACTGAGCTTCCCTGGTAGCTCAGCTGGTAAAGAAACTGCCTGTAATGCAGGAGACACAAGTTCAGTCCCCAGGTTGGGAAGATCCCCTGGAGAAGGGATCGGCTACATACTCCAGCATTCTGCCCTAGAGAATTCCATGTACTGTATAGTCCATGGGGTCGCAAAGAGTCAGACATGACTGAGCAGTTTCACTCTCATCCCATATTCCTAAAGATTAAAAACATAGCTTTTGGAATTTTATATTTAGCATAACTAATGTTCATTCTATTAGATTAAAAATCCATGTATTTACAATTACTTAGTATTGACTGAATTAATGATTTGGTAATATATTTTCATCAGTACCTCCTTAAGTGCATAGCCATTTATTCAGAAAGGTGGTTAGTTGGAAAGAACTTGAGAAAGGGACTGAATGTGGAGTTAAAGAAAAAACTGACTTGCTGCTCTTGCTACACTTGCCAGTTTTTAGTTTTGTTTCACTGGGAAGTAGGAGTAAGTGGAATGGGCTTCCTTGGTGGCTTAGTGGTCAAGAATCCAACTACAATGCAGGAGACTCAGGAGACACAAATTCAACCCCTGGGTGAGGAAGGTCCCCTGGAGGAGGGCATGGCAATCCACTCCAGTATGCATGCTGGGAGAATCCCATGGAGAGAGGAGCCTGGCAGACTACAGTCCATGGGGTTGCAAAGAGTCAAAACTGAGCACGCTTGACTGAACACGGCCATGAAGAGTGAGTGGAATAGATGAATTTTATTTCACTACAGTATGGAAGGGGTCCATTAAGAATACATAATGTTATCCCTTCTCTTATTACATAGTGAGAGCCTTAACAGATACAGGACATTTTAGAGCAGCACATGTCTTTGCTGCAACAAAGTGAGCAGAATGAAGGCAGGGGGTCAAAATATATATTTTATTTATGATTTTGCCAAAGGGCAAAGAGCTATTTAGTGAAAAGCACACATCTAGGAACATATTAACCTGCAATGTTACTGACTAGGGTTTTAGACACTTTAACCAGTGAGATTATCAGCAGCTAGACAAGGAATTCAGGGAAGGCTTTATTGAAGCCCCTGCTACAGCAGCAGAGACTAAGTAGCTGGTTCCCTGAGGGGATGTGAGCTAAAACCACAGCAAGACACCACTTCACCACCACTAGGACGGCTATGATCAAAAGGAGAGGATAACAAGCACTGGCGAGGGCGGAGAGAGATTGGAAACTTACAAAATGCGGGTAGGAGTGTGAGAGGATGAAGCTCCTCTGGAAAACAGCCTGAAAGTTTCTCAAAGTTGAAGCAATAGAGTTAACGTATTGCCTAGCATTTCCACCCTAGGAACATACACATGAGGACAAAAAAAAATGTGTGTGTAATCTATATATATTTGCTGACACAAAAATGAGTAAATGATTCTTTGTGGCAACACTATTCAAAACAGCAACAAAGTACACAAAATCAAAATGCTCAAATGTCAATCCAATGATGAATGGATAAATACTATGTATTATAATATTATATAATATAATATCCATTCAGTGAAATTTTATCCATCTAGCAATAAAAAAAATATATAAGTACTGATACATGTTACCACCCTGCTTATTTAACTTATATGCAGAGTACATCATGAGAAACGCTGGGCTGGATGAAGCACAAGGCAGAATCAAGACTGCTGGGAGAAATATCAATAAACTTAGATATCCAGATGACACCACCCTTATGGAAGAAAGTGAAGAAGAACCAAAGAGCCTCTTGATGAAAGTGAAAGAGGAGAGTGAAAAAGTTGGCTTAAAGCTCAACGAAGATCATGGCATCTGGTCCCATCACTTCATGGCAAATAGATGGGGAAACGGTGGAAACAGTAGCTGACTATTTTTCTGGGCTCCAAAATCACTGCAGATGGTGATTGCAGCCATGAAATTAAAAGACACTCCTTGGAAGGAAAGTTATGACCAACCTAGACAGCATGTTGAAAAGCAGAGGCATTACTTTGTCAACAAAGATCCATCTAGTCAAGGCTATGGTTTCTCTAGTGGTCATATACGGATGTGAGAGTTGGACTATAAAGAGAGCTGAGCACAGAATTGATGCTTTTGAAATGTGACGTTGGAAAAGACTATTGATAATCTCCTGGACTGCAAGGAAATCCAACCAGTCCATCCTAAAGAAGATCAGTCCTGGGTGTTCATTAGAAAGACTGATGTTGAAGCTGAAATACCAATATTTTGGCCACCTGATGTGAAGAGCTGATTTATTTGAAAAGACCCTGATGCTGAGAAAGATTAAGGGGAGGAGGAGAAGGGGATGACAGAGGATGAGATGGTTGGATGGCATCACAGATTCAGTGGAGATGGGTTTGGGTGGACTCTGGGAGTTGGTGATTGGCAGGGATGCCTGGCATGCTGCAGTTCATGGGGTCTCAAAGAGTCAGACACAACTGAGTGACTGAACTAAACTGACATGATTCCACAAGGATAAATCTTTATAAAAATAAATACAATANTTTGGGTGGACTCTGGGAGTTGGTGATTGGCAGGGATGCCTGGCATGCTGCAGTTCATGGGGTCTCAAAGAGTCAGACACAACTGAGTGACTGAACTAAACTGACATGATTCCACAAGGATAAATCTTTATAAAAATAAATACAATAACCCAGTCACAAAACATCACATAATGTATGAATTCATTTATATGAAATGTCCAGTTTAGGCAAATCTATAATGACAGAAAATATATTAGTATTGGCCTAGGTTCAGGATTTTAGATCAGATGAAATGGTAAATGACTCTGAACAGACACAGATTTCTTTTTGTGGTGACAAAAATATCCTAAAATCAGTTGCAGTGGTGTATGAACAATTCTGTGAATATTGCATCATTGACTCAACATATATAAATGTGATCAAACTCCACGAGACAGTAAAGGACAGGGAAGCCTGGTATGCTGCAGTCCATGGGGTTGCAAAGAGTTGGACATGACTAAGTGACTGAACAACAGATACACACACACACACACACACACAAAGATGTATACATTTGGTATCCTTGTCTGCTATAATAAATAAGTACCTGGATTGGTTAACGTACTATAAAATATCTTTGTGTGTGTGTGTGTAACCATGTATTTATTTTTTAATTTATTTTATTTTAATTTTTACTTTATTTTACTTTACAGTACTGTATTGGTTTTGGCATACATTGACATGAATCCGCCACGTGTATACATGAACAAACTAATATTGTGCATCTACCTTAAAGAGAAATACCTCTGAAAGTGAAAGTGAAAGTGAAGTCGCTCAGTCGTGCCCGACCCTCAGCGACCCCATGAACTGCAGCCCACCAGCCTCCTCGGTCCATGGGATTTTCCAGGCAAGAGTACTGGAGTGGGGTGCCATTGCCTTCTCCGTGTGAAGCTGCTGCTGCTGCTGCTAAGTCGCTTCAGTCGTGTCCGACTCTGTGCGACCCCATAGAAGGCAGCTCACCAGGCTCCCCCGTTCCTGGGATTCTCCAGGCAAGAACACTGGAGTGGGTTGCCATTTCCTTCTCCAGTGTGTGAAAGTGAAGTCGCTCAGACTCAGAGACCCCATGGACTGCAGCCTACCAGGCTCCTCCATCCATGGGATTTTCCAGGCAAGAGTACTGGAGTGGGCTGCCATTGCCTTCTCCGAAATACCTCTGAACACATACCCAAAACATCTTGCTCAGGTTTTTTTTTTTTTTTTTTCAATTGGTCATATTTCAAGTGATTATAGTATATTCATATTTCTATAAAAATAGTATATCCAATGTAACCATCATATAGGGATATATGACTTGAAAAATTGTCTTTAAAATTTTTCTTCAGAATATTAACAGCATAAGTTGAAGGATGTGGGATATGAGAAAATACCTACATATTCTTAGAGTTACTTGGAAATTAATTGATCAATAAGAGTTTTTTGAGCATATAAATGATCTAATCTAGGATATGAAAAGTATTAATGCTATTAAGTCTGATTTATAAGTGGATGAAATTTGTGTGCTGGAAGTCAAGGAAAATCTGATGGCATTTAAATTCCCTCTACTATGTGTCAGATTCTTTGCTAGTACTTTTCCTAATTATTGAATTATATCAATAACTCTACAAGACTACTCATATTTTACACATAAAAACTGAGACTCAGGGATAGCAATGTTAAACAGTTTCTCTAGCTACTGGGATATTTATTCCCTGACCTACGCTTGACTCCAAGATTTTTAAAATGAAACTATAGTGAGTATTAAAATTAGATAGTGACTAAAACATGTTTGAGAGTCTTGAGTATGGAGACCATATAGGAGCAGCATTAATGGAATTTTATTCAGTAATTGTGTGAACAATGATTAGAGAATCAGATAATGGAAACAAGAAAAGCATTTATGACTATGTACTTTGTAGATGAAAAAAAGTTCTACTATAAGAGATCATACCTATATAAGCTGCCAGACCTAACCTATGAGTGATGAGTTAATAGTTAAGATCATAATAGTAAGAACTGGGTGAGGAGTTAAGAAACTTATTAGAATGATCTATTATTAGGATGCCAAAGGGTGAGAGAATGCAGCAAAGATAAAATATTTGACAACTATTTCCTCAAAATATCCCACGAATCTCTTAAATCGGAGTTTAGATTTCTTTATGAAGTTTTTGCTATTTATTCAATAATGTTATTGGTAGGAGTCCATCCACACTTTAAAAAGTTGGCCAAGCAAGGGTGTGTTAAGTTGAACTTTTCAAAGTTAGCTGTTTTTACTCTCATTAATATTTTTCTTTCTTTTTTCATGGTACTCCACGAACTCACAAATTACTTCATTGTTCAAACTGACAATTTCAAGATTGCATAATGTTTGTTTGTACCTTTGGGATATTTTAGAGAAACAATAATCAACCAAGTTATTTACTTAAATTCAACTTCCAATATATATGTACAATTCACTCTTTTTTTTTTTAATTGAAATGACCTGAGGGTTTTAACATGAACAGTTATTCCTTTCATAGATCATAGTAATTATTTCAGATCAACTTTTGAATTCCTTTTAGGTCTAATTAGAAAATAGACCCAGGAACTCCAAAAATAGCATCACAATCAATTAGATTAAAATATTGAAAAGACTTTGGAAGAGACTTTGGAAAAAATTTGTTGTCTATTGTATGATTAGATTTTGCCTACTTTTGGTCATGTAATTCCAACAGCAATTGAAAAGAAAGTCTGGAGCTAGCACATAGGGATTTTGATCCTATTGAAGAGATTATACAGGTAGCCTGCACTAAAAGAAGGGACACCTGAGCAGCCACATACTGAGAATAAGGGACCCAGTTTTCCCAGCTACCCAGCTTTTGAATTAAATTATAAGTTAAACACAGCATATCAAACACTTTAGCAATTGGAAGTCTTATGTAGACAATGCATTACTATGGTCCATGGTTTAAGGAAGGGAGGTGAAAGAGGAATGTCTTATCTAATAGAAAAGACAAGGAATAATTTAGTACAATTGTTTTAGTAGGGCTTTTTCTAGATCAATGGGTACAGATAACTCATTCTTTAAGAACTGTATCTTGAGCTCATAAGTTACTTCAGATGGCTCAGAGAGCCTTGAAACTGAATGACATCCAAAAGAAAGATTAATATGACAGACTAGAATTGTTTGAAAGCATGGCTATGGTCTTTTGATTAGATAATATACATATGTATTCATTAAGCTTCTTAAGTTCCATGTATGGTTATACTACTTGACTATAAGTTGAAGAGTATTAAATAAAATTCTAGGAAACATAACTTTTAGTGAGATGCACAATATATCAAAAATACTCTGGTGACCAACTTAGAAAAGAACAGAAGCCTTATTCATGTTGAGGAAACTTAGTATAATGGAAAGAACATTCTCAAATTAAAAAAAGTACTTTTGTTGCTGTTTAGTGACACAGTCATGTCTGACTCTTTGCAACCCCATGGACTGTAGCACGCCAGGCCTCCCTGTCCTTCACCATCTCCTGGGGCCTGTCAAACTCATGTCCATTGAGTCGGTGATGCCATGCAACCATCTCATCTTCTGCTATCCCAGCATCANTGTTTAGTGACACAGTCATGTCTGACTCTTTGCAACCCCATGGACTGTAGCACGCCAGGCCTCCCTGTCCTTCACCATCTCCTGGGGCCTGTCAAACTCATGTCCATTGAGTCGGTGATGCCATGCAACCATCTCATCTTCTGCTATCCCAGCATCAGAGTGTTTTGTAATGAGTTAGCTCTTCTTGTCAGGTGGCCAAAGTATTGGAACTTCAGCCCCAGAGATCAAATGATATTTAATAATGCTGTTGAGGTGAAAGTAAGTAAATACTTTACCTTTTTGGCACATACACTAAGACAATGACCATTTTTAAAAAGTCCTCAAATGTTTCACTTTGGATACTTATTATTCATCATTATCAGTGGTTGTGTCTGATCACTGTATTTTTGCTGAATCTCTATGTTGTGGATAGTCTTAAAAGATAGGCCCCAATATTCTATGCTTTCTGATTTTCATCCTCATGCCTGCATTAATTCACAGATGGGTTTCTGCTTTAATTGAACTAGTAGAATTGGTGGAAGTGATGCAATGATAGTTCTAGATCTAAGTCTTAAGAAAGTCTGGAGCTAGCACATAGGGATTTTGATCCCACTGAAGAGATTACACAGGTAACCTGCACAAAAAGAAGGGACACCTGAGCAGGCACATACTGAGAATAAGGGACCCAGTTTTCCCAGCTACCCAGCTTTTGAATTAAATTATAAGTTAAACACAGCATATCAAAAACTTTAGAGTAATTATTAAGTAATCTATGGATGAAATTTATTTACACGCTTGTATTTGGGAAACATTGAGTTTGTTTAATANAATAAGGGACCCAGTTTTCCCAGCTACCCAGCTTTTGAATTAAATTATAAGTTAAACACAGCATATCAAAAACTTTAGAGTAATTATTAAGTAATCTATGGATGAAATTTATTTACACGCTTGTATTTGGGAAACATTGAGTTTGTTTAATATTATTAAACATTTCTTCCTTAAAATATTTGGTAGAATTCTGTAGTGAATCTGTCTCAGCCTGGAGCTTTTAATTATGGAAAGGTTCATAACATAAAATTAAATTTCTGATAGATAAAGAGATTTTCAAGTTTCTTTTTTTGTCATTTTTGATAGCATGAAACTTTCAAAGCTTGTTTTATTTTATCTATGAATGGAAATTATCAGCATAAAATCATTGATGGTACATCTTTTTTATCCTTTTAATATATTTAATATTTATAGTAGAATTTATGTTTCTTTAAATAACTGTCAGCTCCAAAGAGTACTACCAATGCCATCACCACAATCTTGTAGTAAAGAAGGATATTCCTGCTCCTCTTCTCTCTTCTTCCTCATGTGCTATAACACAAGAGGAGTCTACAATTATGATTATCAAGTTGGGTCAGCATAGCTGATGCAGACAGCTTTAAATACTCTTGACCTCATCATCTTAGTCTTGCTCTGTATAGTGTCTGATTGATTTCAGTCAAGACTGAACTGGAAGAAACTTGCTTCCTGCCTGTAAGGGGACACAAATGATTTGTGTTGATATCACTGCAGATCTGCCCTCCCTCATGGCCATTCTCAAGGTGGAAACCACTGAAATGCAGGATGGTTAACTTCTTGGTTAGAAAGTGCATGGCCAATAGATACTCTTTTATTCTATCTTCCCCTCCTAAGCTGTTTAGGTATGGATTGTAGGGCCCAGCCGAGGAATTATTGAAGTCAGTCATGCTTGCACCAACTTGAATCTTGATACTTCCTATTATAGATGGCTAGGAAGTGGTTGCTTTCCATTGATTTCTTCCAGTCACCTTTTCTCCCACCCTTTAGGTAGATAACCAAAGTTATCATAACACTTTCATATGAAGTAAAGAGCATGAGAATTTTTTTTTTCTTTTCACAACAGGGTTGGGAGAAAGCTGTGAACATGAAGAGGTGATAAAGTTTTGACTGCAGTGTGCATATTTAAGTAAAGATGGGAAGTTGGTAGTTAGACATAAGAATCTGGAGCAAAGATAAGATGTTTGGCAAAAGGTTGACAAGGTGTGGGAGGGAATTCTTATGCAAATGAATGGATCAAAGAACCTTTTTCAGAACCCTAAAACCAATCTCACGAAGTCAATGAATACAGACAAAAAATCTCACAAGCATATTCAAAAGTAATTGTCATTAATGCAGGTGTAAGCCCAAAGAGGCCTGCTGTTGAAGATCAATGAAAACTCTGAAGAGACATGAAATATCAATTATGTCAAAGGATATGGAAGGGACATGTAGACATCTGTCAGTGCAAGGAACATTAAAATGTCTAATAACATATCATTGTTTTCTTGGAAGCAACAGAAATTTAAAAAAAAAATCAGATTCCATCAGAGTTTGGAGATGAAAATGTCAAAAAAGTACTGAAAGCAAGATTGGCATAAACTATGAAGAATTTTGATTCTAAAGAAAAGAAAAGTAGCAGTACACATAGGGATGCATGGTTTCTAAAGGAAGATTTTTATCCCTTTATTCAAGGAATATGAACCTGCTTTTGTGTTCCAAAAGAAGGCAGGAAGAGACTTTTACAAGAGATTCATAGAAGGAGGAGAAAGGGTGTTGATTCTGTCAACTTCTTTAGAAAATGGTAAGGTAAATATAGATGAAAATGAGTTTGTAGGTGAGGCCAGGAAGATTAGTTGATCATATCCCAGTGTCTTCATCTTCTCTCTCAGATAAATATCTACAAATTTATCAAGTTTTAGGATGGGAGTTTTGAAGAGCAGGACAAAAATCTATCTTCTGAGGAGAATGGGAGAATTAACCAGGGATATGTAAGAGTTGACTCATTGGAAAAGACCCTGATGCTGGGAGGGATTGGGGGCAGGAGGAGAAGGGGACGACAGAGGATGAGATGGCTGGATGGCATCACCAACTCGATGGACATGAGTTTGAGTGAACTCCAGGAGTTGGTGATGGACAGGGAGGCCTGGCGTGCTGTGATTCATGGGGTCGCAAAAAGTTGGACATGACTGAGTGACTCAACTGAACTGAACTGAATGTAAGAATGTCCAAGAATGTTCCAGGTTCCAATTCAATATTGCTCTTTACAGCATCAGACCTTGCTTCTATCACCAGTCACATCCACAACTGGGTGTTGTTTTTTGCTTTGGCTCCATCCCTTCATTCTTTTTGGAGTTATTTCTCCACTGATCTCCAGTAGCATATTGGGCACCTACCAGCCTGGGGAGTTCATTTTTCAGTTTCCTATCTTTTTTTGCCTTTTCATACTGTTCATGGGGTTCTCAAGGCAAGAATACTGAAGTGGTTTGCCATTCCTTCTCCAGTGGACCACATTCTGTCAGACCTCTCACTATGAACCAAACAGAAAGTGAAGAAGAACTAAAGAGCTTTTTGATGAAAGTGAAAAAGTTGACTTAAAGCTCAACATTCAGAAAACTAAGATCATGGCATCTGGTCACATCATTTCATGGCAAATAGATGGGGAAGCAGTGGCTGACTTTATTTTGAGGGGCCTCAAAATGACTGCAGATGGTGACTGCAGCCATGAAATTAAAATACACTTACTCCTTGGAAGGAAAGTTATGACCAACCTAGACAGCATATTAAAAATCAGAGACTACTTTGTCAACAAAGGCCCATCTAGTCAAGGCTATGTGTTTTCCAGTAGTCATGTATGGATGAGAGAGGTAGACTATAAAGAAAGCTAAGCACCGAAGATTTGATGCTTTTGAACTGTGGTGCTAGAGAAGACTCTTGCAAGTCCCTTGGACTGCAAGGAGACCCAAAAAGTCCATCCTAAAGGAGACCAGTCCTGGGTGTTCATTGGAAGGACTGATGTTGAAGCTGAAACTCCAAAACTTTGGCCACCTGATGCAAAGAGCTGACTCATTTGAAAAGACCTTGATGCTGGGAAAGACTGAAGGCAGGAGGAGAAGGGGACGACAGAGGATGAGATGGTTGGATGGCATCACTGACTCAATGGACAAGAGTTTGAGTAAGCTCTTGGAGTTAGTGGTGGACAGCGAGGCCTGGCATGCTGCAGTCCATGGGGTCACAAAGAGTCAGACACAACTGAGTGACTGAAGTGAACTGAACTGATCTGATGTAAGAATATTGCTGGATGACAATGAATACTCAACTGGAATAATTTTTCTATTTCTGGATTTTTAAAAAAATTTTCTATGATGCCAACTTATATAAAAATTCTGCNGTTTAGTCATCATTGCAATTGCAAAGGCATACTTATCAACTGTCATTAATTTACATGATTAAGTGTCAAGTGGGTGATTCATAAATTTAGGTTCATTTTCAAAGGCAAACACATCTCCCAGTAGGGGTCAGGAGCTGAGTAGCAGTAGGTTAAATTCTATCGAATCTTTCAAGAGTTTTAATTCTGTATTGGTAATTTAGCCTGCAATTTTGGTTCATGTTGTGTGGATCCTCTACATGCCTGTGTGCATGCTCAGTCGCTTCAGTTAAGTCTGACTCTTTGTGACCCTATGGACTGTAGCACTCCAGGCACCTCTGTCCATGGGATTCTCCAGGCAGGAATCCTGGAGTGGGTTGCTATGCCCTCCACTAAATGATCTTCCCAGCCCGATGATCAAAAGTCTCCTGCATCTCCAGCAATGCCAGCGGATTCTTTATCACTAGCACCACCTAGGAAGCCCATGGATCCTCTATAAACATCTCAAAATTCAATAAAAAACTGATAAGCGCATCTGCATTCTGGAGAAATGTTGCATCCTTAAGCACTCAGTATAGGTCATTTAAAAAATTCTCATGTCATTGAAGTAAGTTGAGTGAGTGAGTGAAGTCGCTCAGTCATGTCCAACTCTGCGACCCCATGGACTGTAGCCTACCAGGCCCCTCTATCCATGGGATTTTCCAGGCAATAGTCCTGGAGTGGCTTGCCATTTCCTTCTCCAGGGGATCTTCCCAACCCAGGGATTGAACCCTGGTCTCCCGCATTGTAGACAGACGCTTTACCATCTGAGCCACCAAGGAAGTTGACTTTACCTAAAGATGATTCCTTAGGATACTTGATTAACGGAAAGAAAAGAGAAAAAAAATGAATAAGAATATACACAGAAAAGCTTATCTCCAAATAAAATGAAGAGTTTTAAAAATCTCTTTTACACCCATCCTGTATTCTTGCATAGGAACAGGTTTCTGTCAACCCAGAATGTCATAGATATTCAATAAATATTGCATTTTGTAGCATTCTTCTTTTGAAAGACTGAGAAGTTTTTATTACTATATTGTTCATTTATTAAAGCATTTTCCAGATTTTGGCTGAAGTAACTGAAGATATGAGAAATATATAACTGGTAATTTATGGGAAAAAATAATGAGTGTTTTAGAATATTTGAACCAGTTATATTCGATTCCAAGGAACTACTTCAGGTTCATGAAATGCTGATAAATTGCTATTGGAAACATGAAGGAATGCTCACATTGAAAGCTTCTCTCTCATTTTAGTTTTTAGAATCTTATTAACAACAGCAAAAAAACTCCCTTTTTTTTTTAAGATGTTCTTTGGAGACAATGTGTCCTCTGCTCCTACTCTACCTTTATTCCTTAGAATCTTCCAGTTCTAAACGAGCAGAATTGGGCTCTTAATGGTTAATATTTGGCAAAAGGACGTTTGTATTTGCTTTCAGTTAAAGTTGCTCATCACTTTTTTAACAGAAACCCTTCTTCTCTCCCTCTCTCCCAACTTCCTACTGTTCTTTCTCTCCCTCGCTCCTTTTCTGGCAATTTTTTCCTTTTTTCCAGTGTAGACCCTTTACAGACATGAAGCACAATGGAAAAAAGTGCAGAAAATATGAAGTAAAATGTGTTGAGTTGTAGCTGAGTGGATTGGATGGAAAAGTTTTTCCAAGGAGCTCAGTTTTGTTCTTTGTTAGAACCCATCAGAGTCTAGACACATAAATTTCTGAGTCTACAGAGTTGATTTGTATGCTAATCTAATCCTGGAATGCTCTGATTATAGAATCTGGAGGTGAACATATTTCTAAATAAAAAGGAATGGTGAAGCCCTTGGTAACAAAAACTTCAGTACAAGATTAATTGAATGAGAAAACAAGGGCATCAGCCTAACAAATAAGCCTCTCAAAAAAGGAGTTTTCTGCCACTGTTGGGCTTTCCAAAAATATTTTTGAATGTTTCACCTGATGTGTTAGTTATCTAGGACTGTTGTTATTAGACAGCTAAACAGAATGGAAATTTATTTTCTTACTGTTCTCGAAGCTAGAAGTCTGAAATCCAGTGTCTCAGGATCACGCTATCTGAAGGTTCTAGGGGAGAACCCCTTCTTGCCTCTCCATAGTTCTGGTGGGCACCAGAAATCCGTGGTATTCTTTGATGTGTAGAAACCACTGCAGTGTCTGCTGGTATAGTCATATGCTTTTTCTTCCTGTGTTTTTTGTCCAAATTCCCTTTATCTTATAAGGATACTTGTTGAGAAAGCAACTTTTCTTTTTAAAGTGATAAATTTAGAGAAAACATCTAAAACAGACCATGCCTCTTTGCTTTATATCACATTTTACAGTTTCTTTCTTCATTTCAAATCTTTCTACCATCTAGGCTTTGCAATTTATCATCCTGTTTATTTTTACAGATGTTTCCTACAATTTGAAAAATCACATATTTTCCTCTTTTCTGCATTACTCAGTCCCTATATCCAAGCAGTTTTTCAAGAGTCTGCTTTCATCAGAATGCAGTGTAGCATTTCTGCCAAGCCAAGAGAGAATCTCTTATCAATGATCAAATAAACTACTGCTCAACAGAGAAGTATAAACATAGATATATAGACACATATGCATAAAAGATACAGTTTCAAAATTTTTGGCCTGGGCAATTTTCTTTTGCCATTGCATCCTGCTGATTCATCTTTATTCATGAGCTTCCCAGGTAGTGTTAGTGGTAAAGAACCTGCCTGCCAATGAAGGAGATGGAAGAGGCCTGGGTCCAGTCCCTGGGTTGGAAAAATTCCCTGGAGAAGGGCATGGCAAGCCACTCCAGTATTCTTGCCTGGAGAATCTCATGGACAGAGGAGCCTGGTGGGCTACAGTCCATAGGGCTGCAAAGCATTGGACACTGTTGGTGACTTAGCATGCACACACGTAATGTGCATAATCTATGTCAATTTTAAAACAAGAAAAACAGAAAATTCTAGGTTTGTAGTAAAAAGAGGGTAGGGTGAACCCTAATGCCTGTGGGAATATACAATTGGCTCGTTTGAAAAATTCTGTGGGCTGGTAGGGAACTGAAGCCCTTTACTTGGAGACAAGCAGGTGCTATGCTTGATCTCCAGGATAAAGAAGGTTGTTTGACTGTAGTCACATCCATACGTGACTGCTAGAAAAACCATTGCCCTGACTAGATGGACCTTTGTTGGCAAAGTAATGTATTTGCTTTTTAATATGCTATCTAGGTTGATCATAACTTTCCTTCCAAGGAGTAAGCGTCTTTTAATTTCATGGCTGCAATCACCATTTGCAGTGATTTTGGAGCCTCAAGAAATAAAGTCTAACACTGTTACCACTGTTTCCCCATCTATTTCCCATGAAATGATGGGACCAGATGCCATGAGCTTAGTTTTCTGAATGTTGAGCTTTAAGCCAACTTTTTCACTCTCCTCTTTCATCTTAATAGCTCTTAAATAATCCTCACTGTCTCCTCATTTCTCTCCATCAGTTTACCTTGCCTTTCCCCAGTCATCCATTAGAATTTGACTTAGCAATGAAGGTCACGTCTATGAACTTTCTTGAGACTGAGAGATGTATGCCTCTTGTGTCCAACATCTTTTGCTTATTTTATCATCAAATACACCACTGGACACTTTTATTTATTTATATAAATTTTTGTTCCATGCTGTACAGCAGGCAGAATTAATTCTACAAGCAAAGATTAAACCTGTGCCCCCTGCAGTGGAATAACAGAGTCTTAATCACAGAATATTCAAGGAAGTCCCTACCCTTTCTTTTTCCAATATCAAAATGTCAGAAACTGTTTGTGCAGTATTCCTAATGGGTGGCACATAGTAGGTGCACACAAAATAGAGGCTAAGTTAAAAAAATGACACTGAGATGAATGTACCTCTCTCCTAATGTAGTTGAATCAGCGTGGTTAAAGTTGTTAATCCTGATACTCAAGACAGTTCTGGTTTCTTATAAGAAATTTGCTTCACCTCTTCTCATCTTGCTGCTCAGTAAGTTTTGTTTTCACACAGAATGCTAGCTGGCACCATCAATGAAGGACTGGTTTTCCCTGGTTCCTGGGAAGCACTTTGGTCTTCATGGAACAACATAAATTCTTGCTATTGGTCTGAGAACCCAATAGAGTAGTGTGATTTACTTCTGCTTTCATCCCTCTGGCAGTCCCAGGCAGCACCTGCCAGGGTATGGCTGCTGTATCAGCAAACCAAATGGGAAGGAAATGAATGTGTATCTTAGTCCCCATAGAGAAACCCATTTCCACTGCAGCTAAGCTTGACAGTTTAGGGCTCCCACTTGACTCCAAAGAACACGAAACATTCCACTACTTTTTGAAATCATTTGCTTATATGTAGCTGCAGTTCACACATCCCACTGTGTCCTTTTCCTTCACACCCCAAAGGGGAGAGAAATATGAACCTCTTCTATTCAGAGATCACTGAATAATGCTTGCTACTATCAGATTTCATTGGCTTCAACACTGTTATTTGTTGAAAATATGTGATTCAATCACAAAGCCAACAACATTCCCCCGGGGTACACATTAGGCAGAAGGGGAGCACAGTTGTAAACAATCTATTTGGAAAAACAGAGGTCTCTAGATGGGAGGGCATCAAAATTCTGTATGTTGAATATTTCATAGCCTAGAAAGTACAATTTACAGACGGGGGTGCAGATTGCAGATGATACTCACTCAAAATCACAGTATCTAGAAAAGATATTTTATACCTTCTTTCACTAATTGTGTAGGGGAAGCTAGAAGGTGAAGGAGAAGCGAAGGAGAGGAAATAAGTGACATGAGTAAAAAAATGGGGAAAAAATTAACTTTTCAAATTTCTTGGAATGGTGTTCCTTTTCACTGATTCACTGTGAAATAGTTTTATAAGCATGTGCTTTGCCATAGGCTTGAGATAATGTGTTTCATGTTATCCAGTAAACAACACAGATGGACAGAAATCATAATCAAGGAGAGACCATCTGTGTAGGATTGCAAAGGTACATTTTTTTCTAGAGGTAGGAAAATGACTTGAGCCCGGATGCACTAGATTCTCAGCTCTACCCTGGTACTCATGACATGTCCAGGTTTCAGGAGGCAAAGTCTCTATATTATGCAAACATACACATATATGTGCATATGTACATACATATATACATTTTATAAAAATGAGGGCATAACTTTAATCAGATTCTCACATATCCTCATTGCCACCTTCTTCAGATGTGTCACAATGATGTAGAATAAAAGTGGATTGAAGCCCATAACTATAAGTGTTGATTGTTTTGTTTCCTCTTTCAGCCATTCTCTGACTCCCAGCTATTCCAGTTAAATGCTTTAGATATTTTCTCCATTTTAAACTATATGAAATATATAATTGTTTATTAATAGTATTAGGTTTTCCAATAATAACTTATTTTCAGTATATTTATTTTATGTGTATCACTTATTTTAGAAAACTGGTGATTTTTCTAAGGGCCCATTATTGTTAAGTGGGTGGAAAAGTAAAGAGAAACATTTGTAAAACATCTGTCTGATGAAGGTTCATATGCAAAAGATTTTTTAAAGCGCCTAAAATAGCAAGAAAAACCCAGTGATTTAACAGAAAACAGTCAACATATTCTATCACTTTACAAAACAGAGTGTGGAAATGACCATTAAACAAAAACAAGATGCTCGATTTTACTAATCATCAGGAAATTAGAGTCAAGATCTTACTGGAATACCATCACACCTCCACCAGAGGTGGTGCAAATAGGTAACACAAGAAGCTAGTGAGGAAAACTAGTGAAGAAACTGGAGCTCATATTGCAGATGGGGGTTTTGTAGTTGTTCAGCCGGTGTCATGTCTGACTCTTTGTGACTCCATGGACTGCAGCACGCCAGGCTTCTCTGTCCTTCATTATCTCTCAGAGTTTGCTCAGACTCATGTCCATTGAGTCAGTGCTGCCATTCAACCATCTGATCCTCTGTCATCCCTTTTCCTCCTGCCCTCCATCTTTCCCAGCATCAGGCTCTTTTCCAATGAGTCAGCTCTTCGCATCAGGTGACCGAAGTATTGGAGTTTCAACTTCAACATCAATCCTTCCAATGAGTATTCAGGGCTGATTCCCTTTAGAATTGGCTGGTTTGATCTTCTTGCAGTCCAAGAGACTCTCAAGAGTCTTCTCCAACACCACAGGTGAAAAGCATCAATTTTCCAGCACTCAACCTTGTTCACAGTCCAACTCTCACATCCATGCATGACCACAGGAAACACCATAGTCTGACTAATCGGAGTGGTACCCTTATTGCAAACAATGGACCTGCTTCAGCACATCATGATCACTCAACAGTAGTAGTTTGCATTAGGGGTTCACTCTCGCTGTCTATGATTTTTGACAACGTATAACGATATGTGTCCATTATAATATCCTACAGAATAGTTCCATTGGCCTAAAAATCCTCTGTATTCTGCCTATTCATGTCTCCCTTTCTTTTTACTCTCAACCCACTGATCTTTTTACAGCCTGCATTGCTTTGCCTTTTCCATAAAGCAATAGAGTTGAAATCATATAGTATCCAGTCTTTTCACATTGACTTTTTTCACTTAGTAAAATGTAAATTTCCTCTGTTTCTTTTCAGTAGAGGACAGGTTCTTTTGATGTGACAGATTCTTTTGCAATCCTTAATAATATTCTACTGTTTGGATATACCACAGTGTACTCACCCATTAGTCTACTGAAGAAAATGTTGGTTGACTCCAAGTTTTGTCACTTATGAATAAAGTAGTTATAAAAAATTCCTGCAAGGATTTTGTGTGGACATAGTTTTCAATTCCTTCAGGTAAACACCAATCAATCTAATTTCTGCACTGTATGATAAAGTAGGCTTACTTTTGTAGGAATCTGTCACTGTTCTCCAAAGTGGCTCTATCATTTAGCATTCCTATTAGCAATGAATGAGATTCCCACATCCTCTCTAGCATTTAATGTTGTCAGTGTTTTGGACATTGGTCATTCTAATGGGCATGTTGGAGAAGCAAATGCCAATCCACTCTAATATTCTTGCCTGAAAATCCCATGGAAAAAGAAGCCTGGCTATCTACAGTCCATAGGATCACAAAGAGTCTGACATGGCTTATATATTAAACAACAACTGTAGGTATGATGTAGTATCTCATTCTTGTTTTAGTTTGCAATTCTCTAATAAGAAATAATGTTGAGCATCTTATTTTCTTTGCTTATTTGCCATCTGTGTCTCTTTTTGGTGAGGTATCTGTTCAAATGTGTTTCTTTAATGTGCTTTAAAATAATCTGTAGGTTCTATGATTTTTAAAAATGATAAATTAAAAAAAGTCATTTTCCTTAATGTTTTCTCTTGTTATAAATTTTTGAAATGATTTTTTAAAATTTTCTGAGTATGAAAGTTATATGCACTCATGTTAGAAATTTTAGATGTTATACAACAGGATGAAAATCATGTGGAAATGTGTTATAATGCTAACACTCAGACGTAATTTGAACAGTATTAAAAACTATAAATTATCTGTAGCTGTGGTTGTATAGTTGCCAAGTCATGTCCAACTCCTTCAGCCCCATGGACTGCAATGCAATAGGCTACCCCCTCTTTCACTATCTCCCTGAGTTTGCTCAGCTTCATGTACATTGAATCAGTGATGCCATCCAAGCATCTCATCCTCTACTACCCCCTTCTCCTCCTATCCTTAATCTTTCTCAGCATAATAAGTCGACTCTCTGCATCAGGTGGCCAAAGTATTGGAATTTCAGCTTCAGCATCAGTCCTTCCACTGAATATTCAGGGTTGATCTCATTTAATATTGACTGGCTTAATCTCCTGATTGTCCAAAGGACTCTCAAGAGTCTTCTTCAAAAATTCAAAAACATCAATTCTTTGATATCTCTGATTATACACACATTTTTGTTGACAAAGTGATGTCTGTACTTTAAATACACTATCTAGCTTTGTCATAGCTTTTCTTCCAAGGAGCTACCATCTTTTAATTCTAAGGCTGCAGTGACTGTCCACAGTGATTTTGGAGCCGAAGAAAATGAAATCTGTTACTGTTTCCACTTTTTCCCTTTATATTTGCTATGAAGTGATAAGACCAGATGCCATTATCTTAGTTTATTGAATTTTGAGTTTTAAGCCTATTTTTTAACTCTCTTCTTTCACTCTCATCCAAAGGCTTTTTAGTTTCTCTTCACTTTTTGCCATTAATGTGGTATCATCTGCATATCTGACACTGTTGACATCTCTCCCAAAATTTGATTTCAACTTGTGCTTCATCCATCCCAGCATTTCACATGATGTATTCTACATATAAGTTAAATAAGCTAGGTGACAATATACAGCCTTGAAGTACTCTTTTCCCAATTTTGTAGAAGTCCATTGTTCCATGTCTGGTCCTAACTGTTGCTTCTTGACCTGCATACAGATTTCTCAGGAGACAGGTAAGATGGTTTGGTATTTCCACAGATGCTGTGATCCACACAGCCAAAGGCTTTAGCTTAGTCTGTGAAGCAGAAGTAGATGTTTTTCTGGAACTCCCTTGCTTTTCCTATCCTCCAACGAATGTTGGCAATTTCATCCTTGGTTCCTCTGCCTTTTCTAAATCCAGCTTGTATATCTGGAATTTCTCCATTCACGTACTAATGAATCCTGAATTGAAGTATTTTGAGCATTACTTTGCTAACATGTGAAATGAACACAATTGTACAGTATTGTGAACATTCTTTGGCATTGCCCTTCTTCGGGATTGCAATAAACCTGACCTTTTCCAGTCCTGTGGCCACCGCTTAGTTTTCCAAGTTTGCTGACACAATATGTGGAGCACTCTAACTACACCTACTTAACTGAGTAGTATCATAGTTTACGGTTTCAAATAGCTGAGCTGGATAGAGGTTCACAACACTGTACAGAAGATAGTGGCCAAAACCACCCCAACGAAAAAGAAATGCAAGAAGACAAAGCAGTTGCTGAGGAGGCCTTACAAAGAGCGGAGGAACGAGAAAAACCAACGGCAAGGAAGAAGGGCAGAGGTGCACCCAACGGAATACTGAATTCCAGAGAATAGCAAGGAGAGATAAGAAGGCAAAATGAGCAATGCAAAAAAAAAAAAAAAGAGAGAGAGAGAGAGAGAGGAAAACCATAGAATAGGAAAGACTGGAGATCTCCACAAGAAAATTGGAGAGATCAAAGGAACATTTCATGCCAGGATGGGCACAATGAAGGACAGAAACAGTAAGGATCTAACAGAAACAGAAGAAATTAAGAAGTGGTGGCAAGAATACACAGAACTGTATAAAAAATGGTTTTAATGACCTGGATAACCACAATGGTATGGTCACTCACCAAGAGTCAGACACCCTGGAGTGAAGTCAAGTGAGCCTTAGAAAGCATTACGAGGGAAAAAGCCAGTGGAAGTGATGGAATTCCAGCTGAGCTATTTCAAATCCTAAAAGATGATGCTGTTAAGGTTTTGCACTCATTATCTGCAGAGGCAGAATGATTTTCTTGTCTTTATTCTTTCCTTTCTGCCTTTCTGTCTTGTTGATATAAAACTATCTAGAATCTTCTGGAGGCAAAAACATCATATAACTTAGAAATATTTGCCTTGGGGAAAAGCTTCTTGGGATGTGCTTTCAAAAGTGTTAAGAGTAAGTGTTTTGACTTGACAAAGATGCTTCTCCAGGAGGCATGAATTTGCTTCAAATACTTTACTTTTTTTAACTAACAAATAAAGATATTCTTTTTAAGAACAGTATACAAATACCAATACACTTAGAACTCTGAAAAGCTATGTAATAGTTTTCACATTTTTCTCAGAGAAGTTTATGATCATGAGGTTTGATGTAGATCATTACCAAGAACAGTATAATTTTAGCACATACGTCTGTATCAATAAAAAATACGCATTTTGCTTTGGGCGTATTCAAATTTAGATGACACTTTAGATGATATCCAAGTTTAATAATAATTTTCAACTTTTTCTTCATATAATATTATGATTCTGTAATTCATCCATATTGACACAAATAGGCTATTTTGAGTATATTCCTATTCAAAAATGTGTTCCATATAAAAATGCATAATATATGCATTCTTTTTTTTTTTTTAGGTGGATTTTTGTTTCAGATATTTTTTCCCATACTAGTATATTGGGGATATATCTTTCAATCGATTGCCTGCCATTAATTCAAACTGGGTTTCTATGTTACTTTTTGTGAAATTATCTTGGCACTAGATACCTTAAGCTAAACCTATGCTTTTTCATTCCATTTTATTTCAAGCTTTACAGAAAATTAGATGACAACTTAGGTAAATAATATATTTGATTTTACAAATGACATGGTCTTACATTGTTACTGGTTATGTATTTACATTTCATAAGTCTCTCATTTTCCAGGAAATCTCAGTGTGCATAAGTGAATCAAAGTTAATCAGCATTTTATAGGAAGCTGCAGGTAAATTTACTGTCCACTTCATAGTAAAGAACCTAAGATATGATACTTAATATATTCAACTAAGTGCTCTGTGCAAAATTTATCAAAGTTACAAAACAATTCTATTAGTGGATTAAAGTATATCCAGGTTGAATTAAACATAGAGTAATATGAGTTAATATATCTGGACGACATCAAAATTCTCTCCTGTGGCTTTTCCAAATTACAAACTGCTGACAGATTATGCCAGAGGCAATGGAGAATCATGGAGTGTTGTTTTCAGAGCTGTAACAATTAAGGTTGAAATTCCCTGGCCTTGCATTTATGAGCTTTCACAATGTAAATGGGATTTGCCTTTTTATATTCTACCTTATTCATGTTCATATACGTGAGGCTCTAGCCAAATTGACTTGTTTGCAATTTCAGCACACATTCCTTTCCCCATATGTGTGCTTTAGCTCTTGATTTTCCATCTGCCTGGAATTTTCTTCTCCCATTGTATTTTCTTGTCTGTACCCTCCCTTTATGCAAAGCTCTGCATGAATACTAAGTTCTCACGACTGTTTGCTTACTCCCCATCTTCCCTCTTTTAGAATAATTAATTCATCTTTTATTTACATTGTACCTGATTGATGCTAGCCACTGTGCTAGATTTTGAGCATACAAAGAAGAAAACATGATGCTTATAAGAATTTGCATGTTAGAGAGTGTGTTAGAGTAGACAGATTCTTTATGAACTAGGCATAACATAGGATGATTAAGTGCAAAGACGAAAACGGCACAGCTTCTTTGTAAACATAAACAAGTGAGACTAAATCTGTCTCAGGGCACTTTCGAAGCCTTTTTCTATGCCCAACATTTCAGTTGTTACTAAACAGAGAAAGTATATAAAAACCATGCAAGGGTAGTGTTCTGTGCACAGATCTCTCCCTCGCTCTTTCATCCCACATGTTTAAAGCGTGAGCCTTGGGGGGGGGGGGNTTTACATTGTACCTGATTGATGCTAGCCACTGTGCTAGATTTTGAGCATACAAAGAGGAAAACATGATGCTTATAAGAATTTGCATGTTAGAGAGTGTGTTAGAGTAGACAGATTCTTTATGAACTAGGCATAACATAGGATGATTAAGTGCAAAGACGAAAATGGCACAGCTTCTTTGTAAACATAAACAAGTGAGACTAAATCTGTCTCAGGGCACTTTCGAAGCCTTTTTCTATGCCCAACATTTCAGTTGTTACTAAACAGAGAAAGTATATAAAAACCATGCAAGGGTAGTGTTCTGTGCACAGATCTCTCCCTTGCTCTTTCATCCCACATGTTTAAAGTGTGAGCCTTGGGGGGGGGGGGGAATGACATACATGAAGCTCTAAATTAAGATGTGATGAATGCATATATTAATGCAAAAAAAGGATGACTTGTTAAAGGACCTAACCATGGGGTTACATGATTTAGAAAAGATTTATCTGAGCAACATAGATAAGAGAGGGAAAGCGAGGACGCTGGCACAGGTAAGAGGCACTTGTGCAATCCCGCTGTGGGAGTCAGCTGCGCTTCTCTTGCCGAGTGGATTATGCCTTTGTATTAGAGCCACATGTGTCCATGTGTTATCTTTAGACTTCTGTATCTCATCGTCAATGTGGTTAACTCAAGAATCTTTTCCCCTTAAGAGCCTGAAAGATGAGGCATGGTTCACACACATTGTTCAGCGAAAAAGGCTTTTAGGAGTTTTGGCTGAAGTCATAACATGGTGTCAAGAATTGGTAAAGGTCTACACCCTGGGATGTGGTGGACCTACAAGTCTTAATTTTTAGAAATATAGTAGATTCCCGGCTGTGTTTCACAATGGCTTCAGTGTTCATTTATATAGATAAGCTGTAAATGTTATGATCAGGAAAGTCTACAGACTTTCTAGAGGCCAAGCACTTGCATCGGCACTTTATATATTTTGCCTGTTTTAATCCTCACAACCACACTCATGAGTTAGGAACCACTATTACTTCCATTTTATTCATGATGAAATTGAGACGCAGGGAAGTTGAACAAATTCTCTGGCCTCTCACAGGTGCGTTGGACATTTAGACCCATTATTCTTAGTGCTGCACTCCTCATCTAAAAGACATCACAGGTTCTGAACAGCATGATTAGTTGACAATAAGAGACAGTTCAAAAACATTTGTGATTGAACTTAGACAACCTGGCAGTAAAAATGCTTTTGATTAGTTTGCCAAGGCTGTTGTAATGAAGTACCACAAACTGAGAGGCTTAAATAACAGAATGTTACCATCTCACAGTCCCAGAGGCTGGATGTCTGAGATGAAGGTCTTAGCAGAGTTGGCTCCTTCTCCAGGCCTAAGGGAAGGGTGTGATCCAGGCATCTCTCTTTGGCTGTTAAAGGACTATCTTCTCCCTGTGTCTTCACATGGTGTTTCCTCTCCATGTGTCTCTCTGTGTCTTAATTCACATAAAGACAGCAGCCATATTGGATTAGAATCCATCCTAATGATCTCAATTCAAGTAAATTAGCTCTGCAGAGACTCTTCTTCAAATAAGGTCACACTCTGAGGAAAAGTAGTTTGTGTGTGCATGGTTGCTTAATCACTCAGTCTTGTCCAACTCTTTGAGACTCCATGGCCTGGAACCTGCTAGGCTTCTCTGTCCATGGAAGTTTTCAGGCAAGACTTCCGGAGTGCATTGCCATTTCCTTCTACAGGGGATCTTACAGACCCAGGAATTGAACTGCGGTGTCCTGAGTCTCGTGCATTGCAGGCGGATTCTTTACCCATTGAGCCATCTGGAAATTACCACCTCACTATACGAATTTAGTGAAATTAGTTGGGATTTTTATTTATTATATTTATGAACCATAGGCTGAATGAAATATCCATCTAAATTTTAAGTGAATACTATTTTAACCTTCTACATTTTAAGATAGCTCCCTCAAAAATTATATTTTGCTATTAAAAACTACTTAAATTTTCTATTTTCAAATAATGATGTAATGCTTTGTATATTAATGCTAAACATTATTTGTATATCTTAAAATTTGGAGAACTTAATATGACTCTCCTTTAAAGAACATATTGAAGTTAATTTAAAGCAAAATCTAATCTAATACTCTCTTAATATTAATATGTTTTTAGCCAGTTCTGTGAGGTCAAAAAATAGCAGACAGTTGTTTTCTACCCAAAAGTTACTTATCATTAAACTAATAGAAATGAACAATATGCAGAAAAGGGGAAATGGAGAAAAATAACCAGTAGAGCAACTAATATTCCACTTATGCAAATCTCTCATTTCTGTTTCAATTCCAAAAAAAAAACAAGGATGTCTGCAAGGCTGTTCCATAAACAATAGATAGCACAGCTGTTCCTCAGAAGGCCATTTTAAAATTCATTTGTATTAATTAGAAAGCAAGTTCTAGAAGGGGGAAAAAAAAAAAAATCTCTTTAACCTCCATTGATCACCTAAGAACGTGCTCCTCTAAGTGGTGATGAACTCCCTTAATCATTGCAGACTAATGGATTTCACACTAAGAATTCTGTTGTCCCTGAGTTCAAACATCCATCATAGATTCCCTCTATCGAATTTGGGTGTCTCATTTTCCTTCAGAGCTGATTTGTTTAAAAAAGAACTTTGCTGCTAAAGCAACTGGTTCCATTTCTGAAGTGCACCAAAAACCAAAAATGAAAGGCTTTCTGCTTGGTTAATCTTGCATTCAGGTTTCTGGAAGCTGTTACTTCTCAGGAGAATAACTATTCTCCCAAGACAATCTAAACTACATTATGCCTCAAACTAATTAACATAAGGTTTAGTTTTTCTTCCAACTGCATCTTACTTTGAAACTGGAATTACAGGACTATTCAGAAGTATCTTTGTTTTGTAAACACGTAATATTAAATACGGTATATGAAGTGGTACAAAGACTAATAATGCAGAATAAAGTTAAATTCAAGGCTACATTCCATATTTTGAACATGCTTATGCTTATTTGTTCAGTTTAGTTCAGTCGCTCAGTCGTGTCCGACTCTTTGCGACCCCATGAATTGCAGCATGCCAGGCTTCCCTGTCCATCACCATCTCCCGGAGTTCACCCAGACCCACGTTCATTGAGTCTGTGATGCCATCCAGCCATCTCATCCTCTGTCGTCCCCTTCTCCTCCTGCCTCCAATCCTTCCCAGCATCAGAGTCTTTTCCAATGAGTCAACTCTTCGCATGAGGTGGCCAAAGTACTGGAGTTTCAGCTTTAGCATCATTCCTTCCAAAGAAATCCCAGG
>SJYX01008470.1:64096-108257 GCA_006410675.1 Oreotragus oreotragus | reverse complement strand
ACATGAAGGCAGCTGTCAGGTCAGGATGGGCATCCCAGAAAGCCAAGGGGACGTGAAGCTGAGGCCCAGGTGGCTGAGAATTGCCATGGGCAGCTCTAAGGTGTTTCGAAGTGGGTGTAATCTCCCGTTTCTGGGCCTCCAGCCAGTTCACAGCTGCTCACAGGCCAAGGGCAGTGGGGAAGAGAAGGCAAATAAGCTCCTCCCCGCCCCAGGGAATTTCTGCACTGACTCCAAAGTGCCAGAGCCTAAGGATCTAGGGGAGGAAGGCCTGCCTTTAGGAGAAGGTGAAAGTTACTCAGTCGTGTCCGACTCTTTGCAACCCTATGGACTATACAGTCCATGGCATTCTCCAGGCAAGAATAATGGAGTGGATAGCCTTTCCCTTCTCCAGGGGATCTTCCCAACCAGGATCAAACCCAGGTCTCCCACATTGCAGGTGGATTCTCTACCAGCTGGCTTCCCTGGTGGTGCAGAGGTTAAAGCATCCACCTGAAATGTGAGACCTGGGTTCAATCCCTGGGTTGGGAAGATCCCCTGGAGAAGGAAATGGCAACCCACTCCAGTATTCCTACCTGGAGAATCCCATGGATGGAGGAGCTTGGTGGGCTACAGTCCACGGGTCGCAAAGAGTTGGACACGACTGAGCGACTTCACTTTCTCTACCAGCTGAGCCACAAGGGAAGCCCATGAATACTGGAGTGGGTAGCCTATCCCTTCCCAACCCAGGAATTGAACCAGGGTCTTCTGCATTGCAGGCAGACTCTTCACTGTCTGAGCCATCAGAGAATCTAATCCAGCAATTCCACTTCTGAGAATTTATACCAAGAAATCAAAAACATTAACTCAAAAAGGTACTTTCACCCCTGTGTTCACTGCAGCATTATTTACAATAGCAAGGATATTGAAACAATCTAACTATTCATCAATGGATAAATGGAGAAAGAAAATGTGGTATAGATACATACAGTGGAATATTGTCCAGCCATAATAAAGAAAGAAATCTTGGGCTTCCCTGGTGGCTCAGAGGTTAAAGCGTCTGCCTGCAATGCGGGAGACCTGAGTTCGATCCCTGGGTTGGTAAGATCCCCTGGAGAAGGAAATGACAACCCACTCCAGTATTCTTGCCTGGAGAATCCCATGGATGGAGGAGCTTGGCGGGCTACAGTCCACGGGGTCGCAAAGAGTCGGGCACGACTGAGGGACTTCACTTCACTTCACTTCACTTAAGAAATCTTGAATTCAAATCCTTGAGATCTTTTCTGATTACCTATTTATATATAGTAGTGTGTATATGGCTTCCCAGGTGGTGCTAGTGGTAAAGAATCTGTGTGCCAGGGCAGGAGACATGAGAGATTTGGGTTAGATCCCTGGGCCAGGAATATCTTCTGAGGGGGTCATGGCAACTCACTTCAGTATTCTGGAGAATCCTGTGGACAGAAAAGTCTGTTAGGCTACAGTCCATGGGGTCACACAGAGTCCTACATGACTGAAGTGACTTAGCACGCATGCACAAAGTGTATACGTGTTGATCTCAAATTCCTTATTTATCCCCCCCCCACACACACACACTTTTCACCTTTAGTGGTTTGTTTTCAAACCTGTCAGTCTGTGAGTGTTTCCATTTTGTAAATAAATTTATTTGTACAATTTTTCTTTTTTTATTTTCCATATATAAGTGTTATCATATGATATGTGTCTTATTCTGACTTATTTAACATAGTTTGATAATCTTTAGTTAAATTGATTTTGCTACAAATGGCATGATTTCATTCTTTTTTATAATCGAATAATGGGTGATATTGCTGTTCAGTCACTGAGTCATGTTGGACTCTATTTGACCCCATGGACTGTGGCATGCCAGGCCCCTCTGTCCTCCGCTGTCTCCCAAAGTTTGCTCAAATTCATGTTCATTGAGTCAGTGGTGCTATTTAACTATCTCAACCTTTGCCTCCCACTTTTCCTTTTGCCTTTAATCTTTCCCAGCATCAGGGTCTTTTCTAATAAGTTAACTCTTTGCATCAGGTGGTCAAAATATTGGAGCTTCAGCTTCAGCATCAATGCTTCCAACGACTGTTAAGGGTTGATTTCCTTTAGGTTTGACCAGTTTGATCTTGTAGTCCAAGGAACTCTCAAGAGTCTCCTCTAGCAGCACAATTTGAAAGCAACGGTTCTTCGATGCTCAGCCTTCTTCATGGTCCACCTCTCTCATCCATGCTTGACTGCTGGAAAAACCACACATGACGTAATGACTGAGTAATATTCCATGATGTATTTGTACCAATCTTCTTTATCTGTTCTTCTGCTGATGGACATTTAGGTTGCTTTCTTGTCTTGGCTACTGTAAACAGTGCTGCAAAGAACTTTAGGGTGCATGTATCTTTTGAATTAAGATTTTCTCCAGATATGTGCCAAGGAGGTACAGCATAGGGTACTCTACTCAATATTCTGTAATTGCCTTAATGGAAAACGAACCTGAAAAAGAATGGCTATATGTATTCATAAACCTGAATCACTTCGCTGCACAACTGAAATGCACGTGACATTGTAAATCAACTATACTCCAACATAAAATAATTTTCTAAATTAAAAATAATCAATTTTCATGTACACAAAATAAAAATTATTTAAATATCACAATGAGTAAACAACATATTCAGATATATATAATTATGCAAGTGAAGATATGCTATTTGAAGAGTAGAAAAATTCAGAATCGGTGAACCTTTCTATCAGCATAATAGCTGATTAAATTTTGAATATCCAATTTACAGGGGGTAAGTAAAGCACATTTGTGAACTTACAAAAAAACCTTGTCATTTGAGCTTGTAGTTCTAAAGCAAAGGGTGCCAGATTGGAAGGCAGGAGTTTATGCTTTGTGTACTGCAGTTGGTCACTGATATCTTTGAAATATATGTAAATAGACACCTAATAATTATTTATAGAAGCTGTCTTCGTGCTTCTTAATAAATCCTATGTGTGTGCGTGCATGCTTAGTTGCTTCAATCAAGTGCAACTCTGCTACCCTATGGACCGTAGCCTGCCATGCTCCTCTGTCTGTGGGATTCTTCAGACAATATTAGAGTGGGTTGCCATGAGTTCCTGCTGGGGATCTTCCCAACCGAGGGATAGAACCCATGTATTTGTTAGTTCCCTGGGTTTGTCATCATAAAAATATATCTCTGAGTTGAGATTCTATTGGATTAAGCAAATCTAGGACTAGAAATGTAGCTGAAATAATGCCATTTTCAAAACAATTTCTTAGCAGTCTGGGCCCTCACCACATGGTAATAAAGAGTGTTGTGTTTTTGGGCGGTGATCTGGACTTGGAATGCTGTTTACTTCTTCAGTAATGTTTTATAACATATGTATAACTGTAATATTTGCAAAGAACTGAAGCACTTAACATGATAATGCTCTTATGCCCATCCTATATATGAGGAAACCCAGGTCACAGAGCTAAAAGTGACAACACCAGAGTGGGAATCCAGAGGGTATGCTTCAAGGACTAAGGAGCTGAATGCCTCAGGAATTTACTCCCTTGGGTAGATCTTAACTAATACTACCTTCTAATAGTGGAAAAAGAGGGGAGGAGAGGCAGTATGAAATAGAGGAAATGGATCATGTTATGAACTCCACTCAAATTCATCTGTTGAAAGTCTTAGTTCTTAGTACCTGCCTCTCCCTCAGCCATCAGTTCATATGTCAAAAGTCCTGGGACTTCCCTCATGGTCGAGGGGTTGAGAATTCACCTGGCAATACAGAGGAATTGAGGTCAAGCCCTGATCGGGAACTAAGATCCCACATGCTTCTAAGGTTGGTTAGAACAAGGAGGAAACAAGCTTTTCTTGTAAACGCAGTTCAGGGGAACTCAGTTCAGCTCTTGCCTTAATAGAAGGAGCAGTCTCCATGTAGGGGAAGAATATACAGAGTAGTAATTAGCTATGAAAAGAAAGTATGGGAAACAGTTCTCTTTTCAATACCTACTTAACTTCATTTGCAGAACAGTTCTGTGGAATCATGCTCTATCCTATCTTGCAGATGGGTAAGGATAACCAGAGTATAGGAGGAAAAGTTCAGGAGAAAGAGAACAGTGGAAATCTGTTGTTTCCACTCACTCACTAGTAGCGACTAGTGTCTGCTAACCACCAGACTGCAGTACTCGAGATGCAGCGAGGAACAAAATGAGCAGACTGTGTGCCTAGCTAAGCAGTTACAGTGCAGTGTCCTGAGAGATTTTGAAAGTTTCTCAGTGTATTTCCCAAAAGGTTTCCTTTAGATTGAGATTCAGCAGAAAGAGAACAGATCTCAAGAGGGGTATGGAATGTAGGAGTTCTTAAGAGAAAAAGTTNGACTGAAGTGACTTAGCACGCATGCACAAAGTGTATACGTGTTGATCTCAAATTCCTTATTTATCCCCCCCCCACACACACACACTTTTCACCTTTAGTGGTTTGTTTTCAAACCTGTCAGTCTGTGAGTGTTTCCATTTTGTAAATAAATTTATTTGTACAATTTTTCTTTTTTTATTTTCCATATATAAGTGTTATCATATGATATGTGTCTTATTCTGACTTATTTAACATAGTTTGATAATCTTTAGTTAAATTGATTTTGCTACAAATGGCATGATTTCATTCTTTTTTATAATCGAATAATGGGTGATATTGCTGTTCAGTCACTGAGTCATGTTGGACTCTATTTGACCCCATGGACTGTGGCATGCCAGGCCCCTCTGTCCTCCGCTGTCTCCCAAAGTTTGCTCAAATTCATGTTCATTGAGTCAGTGGTGCTATTTAACTATCTCAACCTTTGCCTCCCACTTTTCCTTTTGCCTTTAATCTTTCCCAGCATCAGGGTCTTTTCTAATAAGTTAACTCTTTGCATCAGGTGGTCAAAATATTGGAGCTTCAGCTTCAGCATCAATGCTTCCAACGACTGTTAAGGGTTGATTTCCTTTAGGTTTGACCAGTTTGATCTTGTAGTCCAAGGAACTCTCAAGAGTCTCCTCTAGCAGCACAATTTGAAAGCAACGGTTCTTCGATGCTCAGCCTTCTTCATGGTCCACCTCTCTCATCCATGCTTGACTGCTGGAAAAACCACACATGACGTAATGACTGAGTAATATTCCATGATGTATTTGTACCAATCTTCTTTATCTGTTCTTCTGCTGATGGACATTTAGGTTGCTTTCTTGTCTTGGCTACTGTAAACAGTGCTGCAAAGAACTTTAGGGTGCATGTATCTTTTGAATTAAGATTTTCTCCAGATATGTGCCAAGGAGGTACAGCATAGGGTACTCTACTCAATATTCTGTAATTGCCTTAATGGAAAACGAACCTGAAAAAGAATGGCTATATGTATTCATAAACCTGAATCACTTCGCTGCACAACTGAAATGCACGTGACATTGTAAATCAACTATACTCCAACATAAAATAATTTTCTAAATTAAAAATAATCAATTTTCATGTACACAAAATAAAAATTATTTAAATATCACAATGAGTAAACAACATATTCAGATATATATAATTATGCAAGTGAAGATATGCTATTTGAAGAGTAGAAAAATTCAGAATCGGTGAACCTTTCTATCAGCATAATAGCTGATTAAATTTTGAATATCCAATTTACAGGGGGTAAGTAAAGCACATTTGTGAACTTACAAAAAAACCTTGTCATTTGAGCTTGTAGTTCTAAAGCAAAGGGTGCCAGATTGGAAGGCAGGAGTTTATGCTTTGTGTACTGCAGTTGGTCACTGATATCTTTGAAATATATGTAAATAGACACCTAATAATTATTTATAGAAGCTGTCTTCGTGCTTCTTAATAAATCCTATGTGTGTGCGTGCATGCTTAGTTGCTTCAATCAAGTGCAACTCTGCTACCCTATGGACCGTAGCCTGCCATGCTCCTCTGTCTGTGGGATTCTTCAGACAACAATATTAGAGTGGGTTGCCATGAGTTCCTGCTGGGGATCTTCCCAACCGAGGGATAGAACCCATGTATTTGTTAGTTCCCTGGGTTTGTCATCATAAAAATATATCTCTGAGTTGAGACTCTATTGGATTAAGCAAATCTAGGACTAGAAATGTAGCTGAAATAATGCCATTTTCAAAACAATTTCTTAGCAGTCTGGGCCCTCACCACATGGTAATAAAGAGTGTTGTGTTTTTGGGCGGTGATCTGGACTTGGAATGCTGTTTACTTCTTCAGTAATGTTTTATAACATATGTATAACTGTAATATTTGCAAAGAACTGAAGCACTTAACATGATAATGCTCTTATGCCCATCCTATATATGAGGAAACCCAGGTCACAGAGCTAAAAGTGACAACACCAGAGTGGGAATCCAGAGGGTATGCTTCAAGGATAAGGAGCTGAATGCCTCAGGAATTTACTCCCTTGGGTAGATCTTAACTAATACTACCTTCTAATAGTGGAAAAAGAGGGGAGGAGAGGCAGTATGAAATAGAGGAAATGGATCATGTTATGAACTCCACTCAAATTCATCTGTTGAAAGTCTTAGTTCTTAGTACCTGCCTCTCCCTCAGCCATCAGTTCATATGTCAAAAGTCCTGGGACTTCCCTCATGGTCGAGGGGTTGAGAATTCACCTGGCAATACAGAGGAATTGAGGTCAAGCCCTGATCGGGAACTAAGATCCCACATGCTTCTAAGGTTGGTTAGAACAAGGAGGAAACAAGCTTTTCTTGTAAACGCAGTTCAGGGGAACTCAGTTCAGCTCTTGCCTTAATAGAAGGAGCAGTCTCCATGTAGGGGAAGAATATACAGAGTAGTAATTAGCTATGAAAAGAAAGTATGGGAAACAGTTCTCTTTTCAATACCTACTTAACTTCATTTGCAGAACAGTTCTGTGGAATCATGCTCTATCCTATCTTGCAGATGGGTAAGGATAACCAGAGTATAGGAGGAAAAGTTCAGGAGAAAGAGAACAGTGGAAATCTGTTGTTTCCACTCACTCACTAGTAGCGACTAGTGTCTGCTAACCACCAGACTGCAGTACTCGAGATGCAGCGAGGAACAAAATGAGCAGACTGTGTGCCTAGCTAAGCAGTTACAGTGCAGTGTCCTGAGAGATTTTGAAAGTTTCTCAGTGTATTTCCCAAAAGGTTTCCTTTAGATTGAGATTCAGCAGAAAGAGAACAGATCTCAAGAGGGGTATGGAATGTAGGAGTTCTTAAGAGAAAAAGTTACAAGGTTATTTCATAGATGTAACCAGACACTTCATAACAGAAATGAAGGCATTTCTGTTTGAATTAAACATATTGCATAAATTATTGCCTTGTTGCATTTGCCAGTAATCATGCATAGTTACAAGATTTGTTAATAAATCATTTAATTGATGAAGACAAGGTAAAATGTTCCTCTGTTTTCTTATTAATAAAGTCTTTTGAAACCCCATCAATGTAGCAAGAGCAATCTGCACCAGCTGCTATTTAGCCCTTCTTTCCAATTCTTTGCAACCCTATGGACTGCAGCCTGCCAGGCTCCTCTGCGCATGGGATTCTCCAGGCAAGAATACTGGCGTGGGTTGCCAACCCCTTCTCCAGGGAACGAGACAGAGGGCCACATAAAGCCTAGTTTGTGAAATGTACTCTGGAAATAAAATGAGAAGCAAAGAGTGAAATTTCTTATGGACAAAATAAGACATGAAGTATGCCTGTGTATCACAGCCACACTAGTTAATTACAACTCATCTGTAGCCATCTTTACACAGTACGTCACAGCTAAAATCCACAAGGCTAGGGTCTCGACAGGACGAGAACCCACGGCAGTCCCAACCTGCCTGATTCCCACGTGGCACCACTGGTAGTTCTGCAGCCACACACAGCTGCAGAAGTTTCCGGTCAAACAGTCTCTATTGCATTTACAAATATCACCTTAGAGATTAATTCAAGCTGCAGCTCCTTTCTTTTGGTCATCATTTAGAAGACATCCCACCGGCTGATGATGGAGGTAAAGGAGGAGCACTCACTCTGAAACAAGGACATGAAATGGGTGATGAGAGAATGTTACCTAAGTCTGGTGTCTTAGAGCACTGACTGTTCTCTTCTCCACCACCAACGGTCATCACCACCACTGCCATCTTCAGCAGCAGCTTCTAATAAACCGAGTAAATAGAATGCTTAATTTGCATTGCAGATGTCTCAGGAAGAACTTCATCTGTGGGCAAAGACAGTCCTCATTCACTCAGTCCTCTCTAAAGCCTCTCCTTGAAATGTGTACTGTTCTCATGACAACCTACTAAGAGGTTCTTTCCTAGGCTCTGAGCTTAATTCTGAGCTTTGGTGTCAACTTGAATATAGACAGAATGAAGTTTTATGCAGTTACTGTATTAAACCAAATTAAACAGATTCTATTCCCTCCACCCTCCCCAAAGAGGATACAAGTGTGTCTAGAAAATAGATTGTAATTTTAATGCATCAACCATTATCTCAAATATATTACTGGGCATTAAATGCCTCCTTCTAATTCTCAACTATGAAAAAATAGATAAGCAAACTAAAACTTTTACACACCAGATGATTTCAAAGGGTAAAAAGTTCTTAAGGAAATAAAAAATCAAAAGTCATTAGATCTCTATTTGTATCAGTCTGGGTTGCAGTTAACTTACAGATTTACATGAAAGGAAAATGGATCAAAGCTTTGGAATGTAATAATGACTGTTAAAGAGAAAGTGCTCTAATTAAGAACGTTACCCAAACTTTGCACAATGAATCATATTCTATGAGCTACACACCCATCTTTTCTTTTAAAAATCATTTGCTGATCACCAAGATACAGGAGAAATGCAGTTGAAAGAGGAGCTTTCTAGAGCTTTCCCCCTTAAGGAGCTCAGGATCTAGTTAGTAGTTGTAAAGTGAAATGTGAAAGTGAAAGTCACTCAGTCGAATCCAACTCTTTGTGACCCCATGGACTAAAGGTCCATGGAATTTTCTAGGCCAGAATACTGGAGGGGGTAACCTTTCCTTTCTCCAGGGGATCATCCTCACCCAGGGATGGAACCCAGGTCTCCTGCATTGCAGGCAGATTCTTTACCAGCTGAGCCACCAGGGAAGCCCAGTAGTTGTGAAAGTATATTGTGATCATCTGTTTGCCTGTTAAGTACAGTAGGGAAGTCGCTTAGTCGTATCCGNGATCATCCTCACCCAGGGATGGAACCCAGGTCTCCTGCATTGCAGGCAGATTCTTTACCAGCTGAGCCACCAGGGAAGCCCAGTAGTTGTGAAAGTATATTGTGATCATCTGTTTGCCTGTTAAGTACAGTAGGGAAGTCGCTTAGTCGTATCCGACTCTTTGCGACCCCATGGACTGCAGCCCACCAGGCTCCTCCGTTCATAGAATTTTCCAAGCAAGAGTACTGGAGTGGGGTGCCATCACCTTTTCTGATGAATGAGTCTACCTATTTGTAAAAATGTGACTGATGAAAACAGTGCAATTATTAGGTTATCACACTGTGCGAGTTCAATTGTCAAGAGGGAGAAACTCGAAGGACATCACACAGTCTATAAACCAGCTGGAAGGAGAGGCATATACAAAACACTGAGTGTAAAGAAAGACGCAATTAACTATGGAGGATTATAGGATGTTGTCATCTGAACTAAGTCTTGAAAGTTAAGTTTAAAGCTGTGAGATTTTTGGAAATTCAAGGAAAACTATAGCCACAAATACCGTTTTAGTGAGATTGGTTATAGTAAGTTATAGTAGTTTAGATTTGTTATAAGTTATACTCTTGTGGCTCAAAAGCAATAGAAAGTTCTTCTTTTTTTTTTTTCCTTACTCAAATAACTGTCTACCATAATGACTGAGGTCAGTCATTGATTCTCTAAGTGGTGATTTGGGATCCAGATTTCTTTCATCTTGTAGCTCCATCAACTTCTAGGGCTTTGTTGTGACAAGGAAAATGATAGGCCTTGGGACAGAATCTTGAATGAGATTTTGATGTTCCATGGAGTCATGATTAAGTCTTTCAAGCTTTGGTCTCTGTGTTCTAATTCTTTCAATTGAGAAATGAATTTTCTTATTGCTAAAGCACAAGCATTAGCCTCTGGGGATTCAGGTCATAGCATAGAGTAGATTGCATTATATTTTAGAAAGTTTTTTTTGAGGTCAAAAAGTTGGTTTCTTTAAGCTAGGATCACTTTTTTATAAATGAGTATTCAAGTGCTTCAACCATGAGAGCATATAAAAGCACATGAGGTTGCTTTTCTCTGTGGTTTTTCTTCTTCTTCTTAATATCCTCTCACCCTTCCTCTGTCCCCAGCTCTCATGCTGTTCATTACTTGTTCAAGGTTCTCCTGAAATTTAGCAGCTAAGCATGCCAGTTTGGAAAGTGCTTCATAATTCTTTAGCTTCTACATCTTGATGAAAATACATTTTTCCTAATGTGCATGAAATCATTGCCTTGTCTAACTGTTCTGATATAACAAATGTGATTCTAAACACATGCAGCTTTTTTTTTTTTTATTAGTGATTTTGTAATATAATAGTCAGTACTGGGGCTTTCTCTGTAGCTTAGATGGTAAAAAACCTACCTGCAATGCAAGAGATCTGGGTTCAATCCCTGGATCTGGAAGATCCCCTGGAGAGAGGAATGGCAACTCACTCCAGTATTCTTGGCTGGAAAATTCCATGAATGGTGAAGCCTGGCAGGCTAAAGTCCATGGCGTCACAAAGAGTCGGGCACAACTGAGTGATTAACACTTTTTCAGTCAGTACCCTATCCTTTCAACTGGTAGCTACATTTAATCTGTAACCTCTCAGAATGCCTTTAATTGCAGAACGCTACAAATTCCAAAGGAAATTTGGTTTGGAACGAAATGATCATTTGTCACTCAGAAAATCACACTGTGGAGAAAAAGTTACTAATCTAACTTCATGTAGGGCTTGCTGAGTTTTATTGGCCAACTTTTATGATATGGTAGACATTGAGTATTAAAATGCATATTAGAAAAAAGTATATTGATTTTCTGCAATAATATTATTTATATAATTCAATTCAATTCTATTTAATGGTCTTTGAAAGCTTTGGTGCATCCTTTGATCTTGTCCCAGAACACTCAGCTTCAGTTTAGTTTTTATTTTATTTGGAGAATTTAGAGGATTTACTTATAGATTGAGCAGAACAGATCTGTTACGAATAGAAATTTAAGAAGAGGAGACTTGATAATATGCATTTTGTCTGTATTTTATATAGATAGAATATGGTATTTATAGACATATATCAAAAAATAGTTCACAAAGATTAGGAGAAATACTCTATTAAAACTCTCTCTACATAGAAAATCTGCAGAGTTGTATTAAGACACCTATAGGAATCACTAAATGGCATAGATTAATTAGAATTTGTTCTGATTCTGTGGACTTGCTTCTACATTTTCACAAAAGTCAACATATACTTATAATTTGAAGTTAAAATGTAAAAGAGGTACTGTAGACTGCTGATTTAAGTTCTTCCACTGATAATAAAGGGCTTGAGTTTTAAGTATATATATATTTTTTAATGTGGGCTTTGTTTTCAGATTCAACATCGTGTTCCTGGAACCCTCATGCTCATATTAACCATGTGTATTGAAAAGACTTAATTACCACTATGGGGCTCAAAGAAAGATCCCTGAATGGCATCCTATTAATCCTCTCTGCTTTTCTTAGGTCCTTGAACCATTCCCTATGGTCAGGATACTGGAGCATTCTGATTTAAATTACACTCTCCAACCCTGGATAAAGAAATATCAGTAGTATCACCAAAGCAAGATTGGGAATGGGGACTTTTGAGTAAATGCTGGACGGAAACTGATATACCTCTTAGGAAACAAAAGATGAACGTGGAAAATTAACTAATTTCCAATATAGCTTGTAAGTTTGGTTAAGACATATGCTATAACATGTGTGATCTTAGGTTTTTTTTTTAATTGTTATGACCCAAATAACAGAGTCGTAAAACAGTGAAAGATGCTAATAATGGAACAGAATATGGTTTAGACGTCTCCCCTTATAACCTGTAGCCTTAGGTGTGAAAGAAAAGACAATAAAAACCCAAACTATAAAATCCCCAATCTTATGCTTCTTCCAAATATTAAACTTCCCTCCATAAAATATTGAGGCATCAGAACTGTTGCTCTATATCATTTTCTAGTTGAAGAGAATAATTCTAATAAACATCATAAAGACACAGTGAACACCAGGATTGCATTCCTAAAAGTAGGGGAAATGTTTCTGTTTTCTTAACATGGTGACGAAAAAATTGAACACATCCATTTATCTCTGTTGACACGTTCTCATTTCCCTACTCCAAATGGCTTTGGGTCAGAAAGGAAGCATTTTTGCTAGGAAAAAAAAAGAAACATTCTTTATTCATAAAGTTACAACTGATGAAAAATTGAGGACTCTAATAACTATTCTTTTGCAACTTTTCAATAATGTTTACAGTTGGTAGTGCTAAGTTATCGACTACACAAAAATTTGGAGTTGAAAAAAACATTTTAAATGTACAGTCATATTTTAACAAGAAGTCATAGGAATTTCAGAGGAGAACTTATGACTATAAATATGTCTCTCATGTGTTATTTTTAATGCCTATGTTCTTAGTGCATAAAAATCCCAAATTACTTTACAATATTGTATTGGTTTTGCCATACATCAGCATGAATCTGCCACAGGTGTACACGTGTTGCCAATCCTGAAGCCCCCCTCCCACCTCCCTCCCCATACCATCCCTCTATTTTATATCTTGGGAATTTTGTGGGTAGAAAGATTTTTAAAAAGTAAACAAATGTGAGCAAAGATGAGTTGGATTAATGGCTTTGCCAACTGAAACAGACTTCCCAAGCCAGCACGTAAAATCTACATCCAAGGAGGACACCATGTAGATAATTTTTGAGCTACCTTGTGGACAAATGTGATTATTGTCCTGGTTCAGGGTCTCATACACAGGTCTCACATCCAGTCAATGAGTGCTCCACTCAACCAGTTTCCTTTAGAAAGTCAGATCGGTCCATAAAACGGCTCTTGGCTGAAGCTGTGTGTGTGATGTGAGCAGAGATGGCCGTATCAGAGAGGTTGGCACCTGGGACTTTGAATTGCTTAGTTCAACCCATAGGCCTGGAAAAGTAATGCACCTTTGCAAATGAACAGCCTTTCCCAGCTCATGGTTTTCTGCTTGACTTTCCTGTAAATGTAAATCAGCATTAAAAAGGAGGGAGGATCTGACCTTCAGTGTTTACACTCCTGTGTAGTACAAGATGCATCTTAGAAGAGAGAAGGGCAAACCTCAAGTGATTTGAGGTTTACATTAGTACGCCAAAGCAGGACTATTAATCGGCATTTTCTGCGCACTCAGACCTCTTTCAGATGCAAAGCTTCTTTGGAAACATCTCCAGAGACCAGGCTTTCTTATCTCCTCTCAGGGAGTTCCCATTTTGGGTCTTGCCTGGAAATGACCTGAGAACAGATTCTGCTTGCTGTTCTAGCATTTTCCACTTCTTAGGTGTAAAACCACAATCCACGGAAACTAATTTGTAAAAAGAAAAAAAAATTAAATTAAAATTACAGGTGTTATTAAATGCAAAAAATGTCTTTTGTGTGATATTTTACCCACCATTCAATCTTTTTGAGAGTTTACGCTTGGGTGCGTCAGTCTAATCGGGACTGTGATGTTGAGAGAGGGGGCGCTTGCTCTGAGGTTCTCCAGGAAGAAATGATTGCAACTCCCATCATCTGAAGTCAGGCTGAGTCAGGAAACTCTCAGCTGCTCTGCAGAGGAAGCAGCCCCTCCTGGCCAGGCTCACTGCAGATGCTGCTGGCTAACAGGGCAGGGCCCCTGGAGACCAGGTTATGAATCTGAGGGATTAGAATTCCTTCCAGCACCTGTTTGCCTATGGCTTTGCTATGGAAATTAAGCTAGGAATTTATTCTATAAGTCTAGACGTTGAGGTTTAAATTGACTCCATTTTGAAAATGTACAGAGAATATGAAGCTTTTTTCCCCTATTTCCTTTTCACTAAAAGGTTTTATTACTTCAGACTAATAGTGTTGTTGCCCTCAGGGAAATGCCATTATGAACCTTTTTGAGACCTGTCAGGGAGCATACTGGAAAATCTTACTGATGGATTACCCAGTGTGCACTGAGATAGATTTATTCCCATTCATGTGAAGATGGTGGGGACGGGGGTTGAGGGGGTGTGGGTGAGGATGGGGAACACGTCAGAAACTGCTTCAGTAAATGAACAGCAGCATATTGACGAATTCTCAGTTTCTTTAATAATTGTATTATTAAGAAGAGATAATAATCAAGAAATTAAAAACCTCAAATCACTTGAGGTTTGCCCTTTTATCTTCTATTAACAATTGCATGTGTGTGTATGCATATTATACACAAATACTATAGATTACTGTATCAGTCACAATATTTGTAAGCTTAGAATCTCCCTAGGAAACAGAGCTTGAAACAGGTATTTGCAAGTAGTTTAAAATCACTTGAGGTTTGCCCTTTTATCTTCTATTAACAATTGCATGTGTGTGTATGCATATTATATATAAATACTATAGATTACTGTATCAGTCACAATATTTTTAAGCTTAGAATCTCCCTAGGAAACAGCTTGAAACAGGTATTTACAAGTAGTTTATTTTGAGATGTTTCAAGGAATAGTAGATCTGAAAAAGTATAGTGGCTCTTTCTAATCTAATAACTGTTTACAACATACTTCAAGAGAAAAGCAAAAGTATCTTGGAATCAAAAGTCACTTATTTGCGAGATGAAAGACATATTGTCAAATATTAATGACAATAATAACCCTGGGGTTTGCTTTCTAAATTAAATCAACATATCCTACTCAATTTCTGAACTGAATAAAAATAGACAAGGAGTAAGATATACAGATGTGAAAATATCAACTTTTTGTCTGATGGCAATGGATTTCCTGAATTTAAACCTTAGATGCATGCATGCTCAGTTGTGTCTGACTCTTTGTGACCCCATGTACTGTAGCCTACCAGGCTCCTCTGTCCATGGAATTCTTCAGGCAAACATGCTGGAGTGGGTTGCCATTTCCTTCTCCAAGGTATCCTGATGACCCAGGATCAAACTTGCATCTCTTGTGTCCACTGCATTGGCAGGTGGGTTCTTTACTACCTGAACTACCTGGAAGCTCTTTAACCCCAGACATACATAGCTTATTCTTCCAATCCTGGATATCCCTTGACAACCACAAGCTCTTTCTATAGTGTCTGAAATAGTACCAAGCGCAAAGTACACCCATGAAGTACTGAACAAACAGAAAGTGAAAGTTGATCAGTCGTGTCCAACTCTTTGCAAACACATGAATAGTCGATGGAATTCTCTAGGCCAGAATACTGGAGTGGGTAGCCTTTCATCCCAACCCAGGGATCAAACCCAGGTCTCTTGCATTGCAGGCATATTCTTTATCAGCTGAGCCATAGGGAAGTCTGAACAAATAAGCAGAACAGGAGACAAATTCTCTGTGGGCCACCAGGATCAAGATCAAGGAGTATACGACCAAGCAAGTCAAATTTATTATTCCCACATTTAAATATTAAATATCAGTAATGTGTAGGAACCATTTCCCCTACCTCAACAATAGTATAAAACAATAGTATAAAAATAGTTATTTTTATACTATTTATAGTATAAAAAATATTATAGCACAATATATTCGTGTACCACAATGAACTCTTCTTGGATAGATGTATTTCTATAAAAAAATTCTAAGAAAACTCCTGATTAAAAGAATTTTGGAGTGAAATTGAAAATCTGAGGACCCTGCCTGTGAGTAAAATCATATTGACTGAGACAAGAAAATGATGTTTCATTGGCTATTGTTAAAACATAAAAGATTGTGGTTGCAGACACAGGAGCTGTCAAAATGCTGTAAGATATGCAGTTTATTAAATTCACCGATACTTTTGTGAGTAGAAGTGTGTGTGTGAAAGTAAATGAACTTGGTACCCACTTGATGAAGAACAGCCTGAGAGAGCATATAGAGATAAAGTACCTGAGAAAGCAAGAACCATGAAGAAGTAAGCTATCAGAAATGATCTGGAATCGTGCAACGGTTTCTGCATTCTTGTAATTAAAGAAACTGTGAGCTCGAACCAAGTTAGCTGAAATTTGAAAAGTGAAGAAAATTTCCAGGTGTGATTGTGTTATCAGTATTTGAGATCTGTTAACTCATTTGAATCCATTAGTAACTATATAATTTAAGGTTTTTTTTTTTTTAATAAATAAGAAGGTTAAAATTATTCAATGAGAAGCTGACTGGAAAAATCATAAGAGAAAGTTTCAAAGTTTGTACTTTTAACTACTGTACTTCATATCATCAAATAACTAAACAAAAAATTGAAAAGAAATTGAAAGTAAGCATATTACACAGCAACAGCACTTCAGGGGATGATCTAGCACTGAATATCCTGTAAAAGTGAAATGCACCCTTTGGTCCATTACATGCTTGATGCATGTTTACTAAGTGATGAGACATGCTGAGTGTCTCATCCTTCTGCATCATGTTTACAGCAGAACCAAATTTGACATAATGGAGACTTTGCTATGGCTGTTGTTCAGTTGTTTAATTGTGTCCAAATCTTTGCGACCACACGGACTGCAACACACCAGGCTTCCACCTTCAATCTCTCCCTGCATCAGGGTCTTTTCCAATGAGTCAGCTCTTTACATCAGATAGCCAAAATATTGAAGTTTCAGGTTCAGCATCAATCCTTCTAGTGAATATTCAGGGTTGATTTTCATTAAGATTGACTGGTTTGATCTCCTTGCAGGCCAAGGGACTCTCAAGTGTCTTCTCCAGCATCACTTTCGAAGGCATTGATTCTTCAGCTCTCAGCCTTTTTTATTGTCCAGCTCTCATACCTGTACATGACTATTGGAAAAATCATAGCTTTGACTATATAGACCTTTGTAGGAAAAATAAGGTTTCTGCTTTTTAATACGCTGTCTAGATTTGTCATTGTTTTGCTTCCAAGGAGCAAGTGTCTTTTATGAGAATTTACAACATAGCTTCTTGACTAATCCGGGTGATAGATTTATATGTGTGTGTGTGTGCTTATTTTATTCACTTTTGTCAAATAGTCATGGGAAGTGAAGGTGTGTAACTTATTTTTGTTCATTGATCTTAAAAACAACTACCCAAAAATGGACAAGGTTTTGTGGTTCAGTCTCCAGGCCATGTTCAACTCTTCAGGGCCCCATTAACTGCAGCACACCAGGCTTCCCTGTCCCTCACCATCTCCTGGAGTCTGCCAAAGTTCATGTGCATTGAAGTGGACTTATTAGAAAAAAAAAAAAAAAAGAAGCAAGTTTGCCATCCCCACATCTGATTTTTTTAAAAACACAAACAGTAACCCCCTGATCTATGATGTCCTCATCTCCAAGTTTCGATGTCATGAAGAAGCTCTGCTTTGTATTTTCTTCAAATCTCCTCCTCCAGCCTGGTCCTTCTGAAGCACATTTCTACATCTTGAGAGGGAAATATTTATTACATTTTCTAAGAAATCATTTTAAAACAGTTCCCAGAATAGCATCACATTCTATTTCAAAGATGATGACCATCTAACCAAAACAAAGAGCATTCCTGGTTTTGTAGTCCAAATCTAACACTTTCCTTCAAGCTTATCATTCAAGAAGGAAATGGTAACAGAATGTCTCAGAGAATATAAACACCTTTCTAGATTTTGGAGATGTGCAGGATATTTGTCTCAGTCACTTGGATGCTAGAGTGTTTTGCCATGTCCTCTTGAAAAAACAAACCTCTACTTTGGTTAAAATAATAACACTTGAGTAATATCAAAATACTTCTTATTTCTCTGTCGAATAGTGAAATCTCTCCAGTTCCCCCTTCCCAACAGAATTGGTTTATACATTTCTACCTAATTGACTTCTAATGATTTGCAGTTTTGCAAAATAGAATGATATTCTTTTATGATTTAAAAGTTCTTTCATATTCCTTCCAATTCATGTCACTTTATACTTTTTTGCTGAAAATTAAGGCACTTTAAGAAAGAAGACTTTGACAGAGATTAAAAAAAAAAAACAACCTAGGATTCCCTGTACCCTAATTCTCCTTTTTTCATTCCCTTAAAATAGATAATACTTTCTCTTTCACTGTAAGTAAAATAGCATGAAAGGTTAAAAAAAAAAAAAAGAATATTATGATAGGAAAAGATGGGAGGGAAGAGACAAAAAGGGGATAGAAGAGAGACATAAATTCCTTCCCTGTCTCATATTTGGTACAAGGACGGACTTTAAAATATATGTAGAAAATGATTTTTTGATTTTGAGTGTAGGAATTTCAAGACACATACTAAAGAATCAGTTAAACTGCTTTACTTATTCTGCTGATATTTATAAATGAATGGACATGAGAGAGACCTGTGGTTTCTGATCTTCAATTTATCAGTCTGTGAAATGGATAAAATAACAGTTTGTGTGTGATTTATAGATGTATTTCTAGCATGTTTAAAGTACATGGCCCATGACAGTTATGTAATAATTATCTGTGAAATTAGTAAAGCAATTTCATGTATTTCAAATACTGGCACAAGGAAGACATTCCCTAAATTATGGGTAAATTTAACATTGATTTTTGTGTTTTTACAAAGTGACGAGTCCTGGGGCTGCTCATCCTTCATTACAGGTTTTACTGCACTTGTCAGTACAGTAATCAGATTGTATTGGGGATCATTATGTATGTATGGCTTGCAGATCATTTTCACATTACAGGAGAGATCCCTATCACCAACATCTCCACCTCCATCTCATATCCTTCAACTGGCTGACAACTCAACTTGGTGTGGAAAAAGCTGGTGATCAAAACTCATTTCTGAAAGGCTGTGTGACTCACCTGCTTACCTCAGTTTTTCTACATGTACTGACTGAAGCTGTCTGACACCCTTAAGTAGGTACGCTAATTGGGAGCACCTTCCTGAGGTGAACATGTGCTTATGGACATGACGAGAATTGCACTCATGTTACTGGCTCCCCTTTGGGAGAGTTGACATGAGAATTGGGCTCAGTGGTTGAGGAGAAAATACAGAAGAAAACAGCGAAGTCAGCTGTGAGGAGACACATTTTGAAAATGAGCACTGTGATATGGAATGGCAGTTGAATTACCTTGTGCTGTCAGTCCAGAGCTGCGGATCCAGTGGGAACGGGTGCAGTGATGGGTCGCTTCAGAAGGTATGTGGTCCAACACAGGTTTGGAGGGATGTCTACAGCTTTTTGTGTTGTTCAGTTGCTAAGTCACGTCTGACTCTTTGTGACCCCATGGACTGCAGCATGTCAGGCTTCCCTGTCCTTCACTATCTCCCAGAGTTTGCTCAAACTCATGTCCATTGAGTTGGTATGCCAACCAAAAAACATGTCATCCTCTACAGCTTACAAGAAAGCAAGTAGAAGACACTGGACATCATCAGCAGAAACCTGCGTAACGAGATCCAGCTAGTGACCAGTGTTTTCAGCCCAAAGCATGCAAGCATATTGGGCCCAACGTGCACACCCAGAAATAGTGTCCATTATGGAAGAATGGAGGCGTCATGGTGACTGCAGCCATGAAGTCAGAAGACACTTGCTTCTTGGCAGGAAAGTGATGACCAACCTAGACAGTGTGTTGGAAAGCAGAGATATTACTCTGCCGACAAAGGTCCGTATAGTCAAGGCTGTGGTCTTCCCAGTGGTCACATAGTGTTGTGAGAGCTGGACCGTAAAAGCAGAACACCAAAGAATTGATGCCTTCGAACTGTGGTGCTGGAGAAGACTTCTGAATGTTCTTTGGACAGCAAGGAGATTAAGCCAGTCAATCTTAAGGGAAATAAGCCCTGAAAATTCACTGGAAGGACTGATGCTGAAGCTGAAGCTCCAGTATTTTGGTCATCTGATGTGAACAGACTCATTGGAAAAGTCCCTGATGCTGGGAAAGATAGAGGGCCGAAGGAGAAGAGGACATCGGAGGATGAGATGGCTGGATGCCATCACCAATGTAATGAACGTGAACTTGGGGAAACTCTGGGAGATGGTGAGGGACAGGGAAGCCTGCCATGCTGCAGTCCATGGGGTCACAAAGAGTCGGACACCACTGGGCAACTGAACAACAACAATTATTTCAGGGTCATAGAAATAATAATAGCTCTTATAAGCCTCCTTCCTTTCCACTAAATATGCGCATCATTCAGGGATGTCTGTGACATTAGAAGCTGCTTCTGGTGGAATACTGTAGTATTCCAAAGCATACTGCAGCATAACCAGATGGTACTCCTTCCATCCTTTCTCTTCTGCTCTCCCTTTTTTTCTCTCTCTCTGCCTTCTTCCCTCCCTCTTTCCCTCTTTATTTTCCTTCCTTCCCACTAAAACATTTTTTTTTCTGCCATTACAGTTAGCTGGCTAACATTTTGGGACTCTGATTCCAAACCGCACAGATGCTTAAAGGAAATCCTCCCCCCGCCCCCAATTTCTGAGTGGAACTGATACAGTAAGAAATGCAAAAACCCTTAAAATCACTCAAGTTTTCCTGGCAGATACTAAGCTCATAACCCTCTAAGAACTATGAGAATCATAGTGCAGTGTTCCTGACAGGGGAAATCAGAGATTAAATAAAGTCAGGTCCATATACAGCTCTATTGCACTCTTTCAAGAGCTTTGCTTTTAAACCTGGAGACAGACAGGATGCTGTTGATTTAAACATTACAAGAAGGTCACTTATTAAAAGTCTTTCTCCCACACATTAAAAAACCCACAAGAAAATATCTTGTTGAAGCTCAATTCCCAGTACCTCAAAAGTCCTATCTTTTTCCTGCTTCAATCCCTTGGCACATTCCTACTACCCCAATAGCCACTGAAAACCAACAGCTGCTTAGGGTGGAATTGACTAAAATTCTCAGACAGCTGTTAGGGATAGTTTTCAACCACAAAGAAATGTAAGTTGAAAAGTTCACAGCAAACATTTTCCCATTCTCAAAGAAGGAGACTACTGCATTTTTGATAACCATATAAAGGGAAGATCACTTGGTAAGAAAAAAATCTTGTTTGAAAGTGGTAAATTAAATTGTCATTAGTAAATTAACAAATATTTTAAGGATATAATACAGACCTGTGAAGAAGCTACTGGTGCTTTTGTTAACTGCTAGTTTGGATACTAAAAAGAACATTTCAAAAGTTTAAGAATGCTTATGCTAGTTAAACAAATAGAAAAAGATGTTCTATATCACTCACTAAAATTTTGTACATAGAGCAGGACAAACTGTCTTCAGTTATAAAAGCAATTTTACAAAATAATATTTGAAGACTCTAAAGAACGATCATTATATATTAAGTAAAATGATTATAAAACATTAAATAAAATTGCTTTCTTTTGTGTGTATATATGTGTGTATATATGTGTGTATGTATATACACAATATGTATATGAATATTACTGTTGTTTAGACATAAGTCTTGCCTGACTCTTACAACCCCATGGACTGTAGCCTGCCAGGCTCCTTTGTCAGTAGTATTCAAGACAGATGCTCATTGAATTGCACTGCTGAGAGATGAGGAAGCTGTGCTCTATCCATTAACATCCATCCCTCACTGCTTGAGGGTCATTGTTCCAGAGTGCTAATGTCCACTTTGAAGGTGTGCTCCACAAAGTCACAGACAACTGGCAGGAAAGAGGGCCGGGACACCACCAGACCCTCCGCGCTAGCCTTGTAGGGTATCTGCATTTATCAGTGAATATGCTGTTTAGCAGGCTTGCCTGGTGGCTCAGTAGTAAAGAATCTGCCTGCAATGCAGGAGCTGCAGGACACGTGGGTTCGATCCCTGGGTCAGGAAGTTCCCCTGGAGGACGGCATGGCAACCCACTCCAGTATTCTTGCCTGGAGAATCCCATGGACAGAGGAGCCTGGTGGGCTACAGTTAACAGGGTCACAAAGAGGCAGACCTGCCTTAGGATGTAGGCAAGCATGCTCTTCCGCAGAAGAAGCTATCCCTAGATTGAGAGGATGAGATGGGAGGGTAGAGATCTAACCTTCAGTTCCAGTTTTGTTTCTTGCTAGCCCTGAGGGCTTTGACAAACATTGAATATCTCTGAGTACTAATGTCCTCATCTATGAAATATCAACAACACTGCCTACAATCTGTCCTTAAAATGACACCAGACATAATCTTATTTCGGTAAGATGATAAGGAAATAAGATGTGTCTCATTTTTCCACCTCCGTTTTCCAACTGTGTTTGAAAAATACAGACCAAGAAGTTAAAAGTAAATTGGAAACTTGTACCTGGAACAGAATCGGGATTAATAGGACGTCACCAATTTTATTAGCATTTTAGGAATGCATATTCTCTGTGTTAAGAGAGTATTGTCACCATAACTATTCACATTTTGGTCTCAGCAGACTTCTGAACCTTAGGGTCTTTGTTTCTCTGGGGCCAACATGAAATCCTCTTTAGTAACTTTATTCCTGGTTATTATAACCAAATCTCCTCTTTCCTTAACTGATAAATTCCTTCTCCAAGAGTCTGATATTTCTTTTTCAGATAACAGATATTTATTTCAGTGTGTTTTAGGAAAAATTATCTGGACCATAAAACTCATAATCTATTCCTATTGTGGTTATATTTAGTGGAGGACTTTATAAATTCCATTTCCTCCCTGCAGGGGGAGAGTGTGACCCTCAGGTCCATGAGGAAGGTTTCCACCTCTCTTCCTTCACCACTGTGCTTGGTTTTTGCACGTGCAGTCACACTCACCATGTTGGCCCTCAGCTCATCTTTCATGGCTGGCCAGCCGCCAACACTGCTTTGAACTGTGGAAAATCTGAGAAGTGCTTGATAGCTTTTTATATAGCTTGGTTTGATACCAATAACTCTTGAGTGTGGATGTCAAGGCAACAAAGCTGCAGCTCGCAAAAGACAGAAAAATAATAAAATAAATCCCCAAAGATATTAAGTGAATAATCTGCGAAATGCTCAGAAGAATTTTCTTATTGTTTCTCTGTGTGTTTCTCAGAGTGCCTTGTTAATTAAGGTTCAGAACCAAGAAGTGAACCTATCATCAAGCCTCCGTCCCTCCTGCATGCATGACAAATTGCTCACATAAGCTGTCCCCAGATCTCATCATCTCTCACTTCCCTCCTCCAGGAACTTTAAAGCATTGAGCTGAGTAGCTTGCAATTGCATTATGTGAGAATTATGATTTGGCTTTAGCTGCAACTTTCAAATATTTATTGGACCAAGATAAGGGGCAGAACCAAACAGAATCTCTGAACAAGTCCTTTGAATTAATAGCTTCAGTAATTTAGGAGGTTGGAAGAGCAGGAATATTGGGGGGTTGGGAAGGTGGAACAGCCACCCACCCAGATTTATAAAGTAAATTGATATCCTTTGCTATTAGGATAATTTCCCTATAGATTCTGCTAAACCAAAGGGCTGAAGCACAGGCTTAGATCACTCCTTTTCTAAAGTCAAAGCATCCACAATAGGCCCAGCGTTTGGACCATGAGTATTTTTTCCCCCAAAGGGTCCCCAGAGAGAGAAAGAAAAGCATAGGTGAGCTTTAAATAAATGGAGCCTTGCCAACGAATTCGGTATGGTCATTTGTCTATGGTACTGAAACAGAGCAGAGAAGGAAGTTCTCGAAGTAAACTCTAGGCTGAGCAGAACACTGTCAATTCAAAATAATTGGAATTTATTACCAGAAACTAAATAGAATAGGCAAGTGCATTCTTACTTGCTCCTGAACTTTTCTTTTGATGCAGTTAATCCTATCAAGCTATAAAATAAAATGTACATATTATCAAGTTAAAAATTATCTTGGGGTAATTTTGTGAACTGTATTAAAGCTGTGGTACTTGACACTTTTATTTTTTTTTTTTTTCATTTTATTTTTATTTATTTATTTATTTATTTATTTATTTTTGGTATTTATTTATTTTTTTACACGAACTCCCAAACATGAACCCCCCTCCCACCTCCCACCCCACATCTTCCCTCCAGATCATCCCCATACACTAGCCCCAAAAATATATATATATATATTTAATGTGGGAAATTTTTAAAGTCTTTACTAAATTTGTTACAATATTGCTTCTTATATTTTTTGTTTGTTTGTTTTTTGGCTGTGAGGCTGGGATTTCAGCTCCCCAACCAGGGGAGAAGTCCACACCCCCTACATTGAAAGGTAAAGTCTTAACCACTGGGCCATCAGGAAAGTCCTTGATTCTTGACTTTATTTTTTTTAACTTACCCCATTCAACTCTCTTTCGATTCATCTCTGCTAACACTTTCCCATCTTTACTCAGCAGCTTAGTATCACAGTAAAGACATTAGGTAGTGATGTTGAGAGATGTGTATTTTTTATATTTTGGCTTGAATAATGCCCTTCATTCATATGTTGAAGTCTTAACCTCCAGTGCCTCAGAACATGACTTAATTTGAAAATAGAGTCTCTACAGAACTGATCAAGTTAAAATGAGTTTATTAAAGTGGGGCCTAGTCCTATAATACTGGTGTTCATGTAAAAGCAGGAAATTAGTACAGAATCATGCATGTATGAAGAATGCCACTTGAACATGAAGAAAGCCAGGCAGAAACCAAAGAGAGAGGCATGAAACAGATCCTTCTTTCACAGCCCTTGGAAGGAACCATCCCTGTCAATACTCTGATTCCAGACTTTTGAATTCAAGAACTGTAAGATGATAAATTTCTGCTAAGTTTGTGGTACTTTGCTACATCAGCCTGAACAAACTAATACACATAAACATCACTTACTTCATAGGCAGCACAAAGCATGCCATTTCTTGCCTCTGGATCTTTGTTTACTTAAATATAATATAGAATACTTATACCCACTTCATTTATTTTTAAATATAGTGTTGAATCTCAGATAACAAAACCATAGAAATAGCTACATGTGTATGTAACTATATATACCGCTTGAAGCAAGTATCACAAGTAAGTGTTTTTATGAATGAAATTAAATGGTGTCAAGATTTTCATCTTACCATTTAAGTATCTGAAATTATGCATTCTTTGTTTCTATGGTCCAGAGAATTTATTAAACTACAGATGTCATTCAGTTCAATTCAGTTCAGTCACTCAGTCGTGTCTGATTCTTTGCGACCCCATGAATCGCAGCACACCAGGCCTCCCTTTCCATCACCAACTCCCGGAGTTCACTCAAACTCACGTCCATCAGATGTCATTAGAAACAATTCAGAGTCTAGGGGAATAGTCCAGATAGAGAAATGGGAACTAGAATAGGATAATGGTACAGCTATTTTGGAATAACAGTGATATTCAATTACTCATGAAGGAAAGGAAGTTAATTATCATGAATATATCTGGAATAACCTTATACCATACCCAAGAAAAAGAAATGCAAAAAAGCAAAATGGCTGTCTGAGGAGGCCTTAAAAATAGCTGTGTAAAAAAAAGTGAAAAGCAAAGGAGAAAAGGAAAGATATTCCCACTTGAATGCAGAGTTCCAAGGAATAGCAAGGAGAGATAAGAAAGCCTTCCTCACCAATCAATGCAAAGAAATAGAGGAAAACAATAGAATGGAAAAGACCAGAGATGTCTTCAAGAAAATTAGAGATACCAAGGGAACTGTTGATGGGCTCAATAAAGGACAGAAATGGTCTGGACCTGACAGAAGCAGAAAATATTAAGAAGAGGTGGGAAGAATACACAGAAGAACTGAACAGAAAAGATCTTCACAACCCAGATAATCAAGATGGTGTGATCACTCACCTAGAGCTAGACATTCTGGCATGTGAAGTCAAATGGGCCTTAGGAAGCACCACTATGAACAAAGCTAGTGGAGGTGATGGAATTCCAGTGGAGCTATTTCAAATCCTGAAAGATGATGCTGTGAAAGTGCTGCACTCAATATGTCAGGAAATTTGAAAAACTCATCACTGGCCACAGCACTGGAAAAGGTCAGTTTTCATTCCAGTCCCAAATAAAGGCAATGCCAAAGAATTGTCAAACTACCGCAAGCCAACTCATCCTCTGTCGTCCCCTTCTCCTCCTGCCTCCAATCCCTCCCAGCATTCAGTTGGACCATTTAAAATATTTGCCATGAGAGTTGTGTATGATATTAGTGAGTATCTTGAAATGACTTTTAATATCAAATTCCCAGAAAAGCATACAGCCCTCCCCAGCTGGTTCGGGCTAGAGACATCACTAGAGTTTTGCCAGGTTTGAAACCAAGGGATCAAACAGGACTCAACTAAGCATATTTGCCAGAGCTAGGCAATCAGCCAGGATGCTCACTAAGGCTAGAATATGACAAGAAATTCTATCAGGGACTCAACCTAAATATTTCCAAGGGATTCTAATGGGCATGTTTCCCATGGCTGGGGAAATCACCTGACATGTTTGCCAACTTGCTGCCTGTGACTAGGGATATGACCATAGACTCATCCAGCATACTCAGTGAGACAGGAGCTCCCCCAACATGTTTACCAGCACTGGGGCTAAGCACCCATGGTCAGGAGATAAGTTATACGTAATAATATTAAGTAAACAAATCCATCGAGGTTAAGTGGAAAGCCAGATTTCTTACTTTTGGAAAGAGAGCTACACATATGGACAAAGAAAAATAAATTCTACAGTGCTGGATTGGAATTGGAGATATCTATCAGTAAATGAGTAGGCTGATGAAGGAAGAAGCAAAGGAAAGAGATTACTTATGTTAAGTCTAAATCTAATGAGGAAACATGAGACAAATTCAAAGAGCAGGATTCTATACAGCAGTTATATTATTCAAAATAGTCATGAAAGATAAGGAAAGAGTAAAGAACTCTTCCACACTGAAAGAAACTGAACAGACCTGGGAACTAATAAACGTTCATATTTATTAGTTACCATGATACAATGTTAATTTCTTGATGATGATACTGTAGTTATATAGGAAAGCATCACTGTTTTTAGGACATATACACTGAAGTAAATGGCATCATATTTGATATTTAATCTCAAAATGGTACAGAAAAAAAAGTATGTGTCTGTTTCTGTGTGTTGTGTGTATGGGTATAGCATGCAGAGAAGGATAAGTCAAATGTAGCAAAATGTTACCTACAGAGGCTTAGGAATGAAATATAGGACATTCTGTAGTATTTTAAGTTTATAGCCACTTTGGAGTTACATTAAAACATTTTAAAGTATATAAACCAAGGTCAAGGCAAGATTCAGGCTTCAATAACAATGTTATGTATTATTTTTACAATCAGAGTCTGTACTTCTTGGCCTGGTTTAAAATAATTTATAAAAATTATACACAAAGGAAAGAAATCTATCTAAAGTCCATTCAAGTCTTAATGTTACAGTATCCACTTAAATGTTTTCACAGTACACTATAAGTGTATTTTATAATAGCCTCAGATTCACTTCTCAAGGAAGCAATTTCAATTCTTCAAAGGTACAATGTGATTCTTATATGGCAGTCCATTACATTTAGCTAGCAAGATCAAGTACACCCAAAGCACTTCATTCACTGAACTCACCATGTGTAAATGAAGAGATCTGGTAGGATCTAGCATGCTAGAATCAATTAACATTAATAATTCCCTTCGAATATCAGCTGCCCTAAATGACACAGTGTTAGTCTGAGCAGTGGTTACACACATACACAAGAACTTGAGCATGTCTAAAGAAAGTAGATCTTGCTTTGATAGATGTTCTTCAGCTAAAGGATTCATGGCACCTAAAAATAAAAAGCACTTATTAAGACTAACAGAGATGGGGTAAAAAAATAAAGGCTAACAGAGATGTAAAACAACCACATACATTGATCATTAACACAAGTATCTTCCCTGAACAACAGAAAAAAGAAATAAAAATATATGGAAAGCAAAACTATAATAAATTTGATTACACACTAAAGGCTTCAAAATTCTTTATAAAAGGTTACTCTAGGATTCTGTCATCAAAAAATAATCTATGGAAAAATCTACATGGGCAAATATTCACTGCAATACCATTAGAAAGGGATCTAGATTTCTGACAATAAAAAAAATGGCCTAGTAAATTACGGTATATATGTTAAATACACTATTACACAGCCATTAAAAAGTATGATTATTAACAGCACAAGTACCTAAATGAAAAAACTGCTTCCAGTTAACGTTAAAAGAAAACAGACAAAAGTATAAAAAGGTATTTGAATATTGATGCTGATTATAATTTTGAATTATATGGGTCTATGTAGAAATAACAGAAAAAAGGTAAACAAGCATTATGAGTGCTTTTGCACATCTTGCTTATTATTTCCAAATAACCAATATGTTTAGTTATCCAAAAATGATTTTATTCTTTAGCAATTATTTTAAATTTGCCCATGAAGAATAAAAAGGAAACTGATAATAAATTCAATTAAATGTGAGATAATTCTAAACTTGTATGAAAGGGAACAATCCTAAATGACTATACAAAAAGGAAATAAAATGAGCACAAAATAGTATATATGAAGTCTTATAATATCAAATAATACTAGAAGGTAAAAAAAAAAATCTCATGCAATAAAATGTATTTACCAATAGTAATTTGGCTCTTTCCAGATTCATTTGCATCAGTAACACTACTAGCAGGGGAATCATTAAATAGACTCGCGTATGACTGATCCTCCATACTCATTTGATTTTCATCAGTATCTTCTTCCAGTGATTCTACTTCTCCAAAGTCAAAAGGCTTTTTGATAATGAATGCCTTCAAACAAGAGAAAGAAAGATGTTTCAAGCTGGCTTCTTTCAGAAGCACTCTGCAGTTAAAATTGACCTAATCAAACAATTCAAGAATCAGGTGTATAAAATGGATATATAATCTGTGCTGTCTATATAGCAGAATAATGCACAATCTTTACAAATGACTTCTTACATTAAGAAACTGCTTGCTACTGCAAACTGATGAGGGTGAAGGCAAGATTATAATGACTATATAGAAGACAGTATGACTGTTTTGGAGGACAATGACAATATCTATCAAAAAGTATCAATAAAATTCATATTCCATTTGAACAAGAAATTCCATTTCTAAAATTTTCCAAATCCTTCAGATGCACAAAAAGAAGTAGACAAAACTAAGAAATTTACTGCAGAACTCTTTGGAGAAAAAAAAAAAAAATTACAATTTTAATTAAGATCAGTTGGGTTAAAATACATATATGCTATTTTCATATATAATGAAACACCACATTGCTGCAAAACAAGAAAACAAATAACTCTATAAAGCAGCATGGAAAGATTAAATACTTGAATATCTACTATGTGCCAGGCACTGTTCCAGACAAAGAAGTATGCAAGCCATTGATATGAAAAAGAAAAATATATGTTGCTTGTCTAGTAATGTTTTTGTTTTTATGAATAGAGAATTCTTTTGAATTTTGGTACATTATACGCAAGTAATGCTCAAAATTCTCCAAGCCAGGCTTCAGCAATATGTGAATCGTGAATTTCCCGATATTCAAGCTGGTTTTAGAAAAGGTAGAGGAACCAGAGATCAAATTGCCAACATCTGCTGGATCATTGAAAAAGCAAGAAAGTTCCAGAAAAACATCTATTTCTGTTTTATTGACTATGCCAAAGCCTTTGACTGTGTGGATCACAATAAACTGGAAAATTCTGAAAGAAATGGGAATACCAGACCACCTGACCTGCCTCTTGAGAAACCTGTATGCAGGTCAGGAAGCAACAGTTAGAACTTGACATGGAACAACAGACTGGTTCCAAATAGGGAAAGGAATACATCAAGGCTATATATTGTCACCCTGCTTACTTAACTTATATGCAGAGTACATCATGAGAAACAACGGGCTGGAAGAAGCACAAGCTGGAATCAAGAATGCTGGGAGAAATATCAATAACCTCAGATATGCAGATGACACCACCCTTATGGCAGAAAGTGAAGAGGAACTAAAAAGCCTCTTCATGAAAGTGAAAGAGGAGAGTGAAAAAGTTGGCTTAAAGCTCAACATTCAGAAAACGAAGATCATGGCTTCTGGTCCCATCACTTCAGGGCAAATAGATGTGGAAACAGTGGAAGCAGTGGCTGACTTTATTTTTCTGTGCTTCAGAATCACTGCAGATGGTGACTGCAGCCATGCAATTATAAGACGCTTACTCTTTGGAAGCAAAATTATGACCAACCTAGATAGCATATTAAAAACCAGAGACATTACTTTGCCAACAAAGGTCCGTCTAGTAAGGCTATGGCTTTTCCAGTGGTCATGTATAGATGTGAGAGTTGGACTATAAAGAAAGCTGAGCACCGAAGAATTGATGCTTTTGAACTGTGGTGTTGGAGAAGACTCTTGAGAGTCCCTTGGACTGCAAAGAGATCCAACCAGTCCATCCTAAAGGAGATCAGTCCTGGGTGTTCATTGAAAGGACTGATGTTGAAGCTGAAACTACAATACTGTGGCCACTTGATGTGAAGAAATGACTCATTGGAAAAGACTCTGATGCTGGGAAAGATTGCCGGCAGGAGAAGGGAATGACAGAGGATGAGATGGTTGGATAGCATTACTGACTCAATGGACATGAGTTTGGGTAAACCCCGGGAGTTGCTGATGGACAGGGAGAGGCCTGGTGTGCTGTGGTTCATGGGTTGCAAAGAGTCAGACACGGCTATGCAACTGAACTGAACTGAAGTTTTTATAAAAAGATTTCATTAGTATATTTGTGATAAAGTGTTTATAAATTAAAAATAAAGTATTAGGTTTACACATTTTTTTTAGCACATCTTCTAATCAACTGTGTATAGCAGTATACCTCCATAGAATTTCCTTGAGAAACAACAAGTTGATGTAACTGCAGCCCTTACTGAATAAGTCACTGCTAGAGGGTATTCCTAGAGCATGCAAGCTGATGAGAAGAAGCTGGGTAGAGAAGTATTCTAACAACATGAGCAAGGTGACCCTTAATGGCTTTTCTTTGAAACTCCTTAGAGGCGAATTAGAGAGGAGGATGATGTAATGGACTCTTTCTGCACATTGGGTAAAGTGCTCATTATTGCTCCTCCTCCACTTTGGTTTAATTCGTTTCCTACACTGATAAATGCTGACTTTGGTTCTAAACCCACTTGCCAAGACTGACACAGCGGCGATGCTCTCAAGTGTCATGTTAACTCAGCCAAACTGTCATTTGCAGAAGCCTTTGTAAATTGACTTTGTATTGAGCTGGTAACATCTGACTAATTTCTACTAATACTGCACAGCAGCTATAACCACTTATGTGGAGCCCATTAGCCTTGTTTAACTGGCATCATAAATAATAAATTCAAACTGCTGGGAATTGGCTTTTATTCTGTACTGCTTTTTGACGTATTTTTGGAGTCAGGTACATAGTTTCACACTAATGATTCTGCTAAACCCAGAGGCTTGTATCTGTTATTTTTACATCCCAACCAAATATTTTAAAGAAATAAGGCATCGGCTGCACTTCTCTTATATTCCTAATGTTCCAATTTTGTTTCTGGAAAATAAAAATGTGCAATTTTCTAACAGTTCTTTGGCAGGTTATTTGAATTGCGCCCTGGGCTGATTTTTCAGGTCTCCTTCAAACCATTCCCACCCTTATCTCCTTCCATCCTGGTTAGTATTGCAGGTCCGGTATGAAAGTCTAAGGGCTTCTCAAACTTTTCAAGAAATAAAATGAAGGTAGCAATAAAGAGAGACTAGAGAAATAAATTATGGCCAACAAACGGAAAGTCAGCTTTGAGCGCATTCACTTGCCATAGTGTAGAGGGCAAGTGTTCTGACTTGAGTTTGGCTCTTAGTCGGGATGTACTGGGAATGATATTTGTCTACATACGTCCTTTAAAGAGATAAAGAGCAAATGAGGATGGTGGTTTTTATTTTAGCTTTTTCTAAATTATTTGTATTGGGTATAGTTGTTTTACAACAAAGAGAATTAGCTACATATATCCACTCTTTTTTGGACTCCCTTCCCATTTAGGCCACCCTAGAGGATTGAGTAGAGTTCCATTAACGCAAATATGTGGAATATGGAAAACTGGTATAGAAGATCTTATATGCAAAGCAGAAATAGAGACACAGATAGAGAGCAAAGACACAGACATCAAGTGGCGGAAGAGGTGTAGGACGAATTGTGTGGTTGAGATTGACATATATACACTATCTATATTTGTGGAAAATCGATAACTAGTTAAGAAGATGGCCACTGAAGAAAGAGCAGCAAAACAAAAATCAATTAATATGGTAGCATGGGCTATAGCAGTATGATGGGTTAAAGATCACTTTTCACTTTCATGCATTGGAGAAGGAAATGGCAACCCACTCCAGTGTTCTTGCCTGGGGAATCCCGGGAACGGGGGAGCCGGGTGGGCTGTTGTCTATGGGGTCGCACAGAGTTGGACACAACTGAAGTGACTTAGCAGCAGCAGCAGGGACTTTAAAATGTCCTCTTATAAATACCAGTTATGAGGTAAGGAAAACACTTAATCATTATTATTATTACTAAGTTAAGAGACAAAAAGACAAAGGTAGGAAAGGAAATGGAACCAGTCCATTGCCTTAAACCACATGCTCCTCTCGCTCTGAGGAGGGTGCTGGCTGTGGATCTGGATTTCATGACACAATTGTCAGCAGGAGTTGGCTTTGCTGGGTCTCCTCTTTCTCTATTTGGGTTTGTCTTCTGGAAGGGCTCTCAGAGTGCAATTGATCACGAAGCATCACGGCAGCTCCATCTCCTGTCTGCAGACTCATCAACCTCCTTCATTTATAACTTGCCACACCTTTTGACGCTCAGCAACTTGTCTTTAGAACAAAATCTCATCTCATGTATGTGTAATTTCATGCAGTTTCACACAGAGGGTAGGCTTTGCATGAAAACTTGACACAGTTATGCAAATGTTGAGGGACTGATACAGAGAATTAGGGATCTGCAAACCACATTTCCCATGTTCATTTGCCATTTGGCTTATTAAATTCTATCAGCAAAAGGTGCTGGGGGCAGACTAGAAGGTGGAATTCCTTCCATTTACTCTTCGTCTTTTCCTTTCTTTCATAGAATCTCTGAAGGGAAGGGGTGTGATGCTTCTTCAATCCCAACACTGGAGGGGGTGGTTCTTGCTCCCAGATCTTGGTGCTGGAGGCAGTGGCAGTGTTTGAAGTTGGGAGCTCTTCTGCTCCCAAATCCTGGTTCAGAAATCTTCCTTCTTTTAATTCCATTTCCTCCTAGAGTTAATAATCTTTGATTCAGCTCCCTTTTTCTTATCCTTCTCTTCAAATTTTGCCCACCTGCATAATCAGTCATTGTGCGACATTACTCTTATCTGAGCTATCTGGCAATCAATCGTTGTACCACATCACTTCCATCTGAGATGCTCAGTTTCCTTCTTTCTAAGCTAGACTCTAACTACTATGGAGAGAAGATATGGGAGAGAAAAATGTGAGACTTCTGGGTTGATTAATGCATGAGAATGACAGGCAAAATAGAAAAGTATGATATTAATGTGTATAAAATAAAAAACTTTCCTTAATCTATTCTTTAACAATCTTAACAACATTTTTTCCTTTGTTGCCAAAGATTTTGTTGAAAAATGATTTTTGTTAAAATTACTGTAGAAGGTGACTGCAGGCATGAAATTAAAAGATGCTTACTCCTTGGAAGAAAAGTTATGACCAACCTAGATAGTATATTCAAAAGCAGAGACATTACTTTGCCGACTAAGGTCCGCCTAGTCAAGGCTATGGTTTTTCCTGTGGTCATGTATGGATGTGAAAGTTGGACTGTGAAGAAAGCTGAGCGCCGAAGAATCGATGCTTTTGAACTGTGGTGTTGGAGAAGACTCTTGAGAGTCCCTTGGACTGCAAGGAGATCCAACCAGTCCATTCTGAAGGAGATCAACCCTGGGATTTCTTTGGAAGGAATGATGCTAAAGCTGAAACTCCAGTACTTTGGCCACCTTATGCGAAGAGTTGACTCATTGGAAAAGACTGATGCTGGGAGGGATTGGGGGCGGGAGGAGAAGGGGACGACCGAGGATGAGATGGCTGGATGGCATCACGGACTCGATGGACGTGAGTCTGAGTGAACTCCGGGAGATGGTGATGGACAGGGAGGCCTGGCGTGCTGCGATTCATGGGGTTGCAAAGAGTCGGACACGACTGAGCGACTGAACTGAACTGAACTGAACTGAATTTGGTTACTTCTAGTTAAGTAAATAATGGCTAATTCCATTCAAAAAAATAATCTTTTCTGGTTGTCTAACTTCTTCGCTAAGTTTTCATGACAGTTTGGTCCATTTTCTGATTCATATAGTAAATAGACTACTACTATAGTTGCGGTTTCCCTATGGATTTTTGAAAGACAATGTATAAATGTGATTAGTATACCTAATAGGTGGCTTTTTATGTATTATTGGATAATGAGTCTATGAATGGTACAAATGAACATTATGAAAACAAAGATTTAGTATCTTTACAGTGAAACAGGAAAGTATAAGAGGAGTTATTGGAGAAAGAGTGGAAAGACTGGGGCTCCATCGTTGCCACTACCGTTTATATCTGTGTGGCTCTAGGCAGACCACTACACTTTTTCCACATCTGTAACCAGATAATACAAATGTCAGGCTTTCTTTCAAATAAGAAATTAAAGAATAAATGAGCACCTTTAAACAACTTTATTATAATAATATGAATTCTATTGCATTTATTAGAAACTTGTTTAAGAAAAGTCTCAAGTACTATGTGTAGATACCACACTTGCAAATGATATTTTCTGGTATGATAGCAAATCTCTGTTCAACCCAGTGCCCATCTTAATGACTTAGAGAGGAGTTTATTGGAAGCAAAATTTATTTTAATAATTCAGAGTGTCATTTTCACAAAGTCACCTGGAACCGTTTTGCAGACCTGAGAGCAAAGGAATGAGTGGCATCTGGCCTGTAATTTGTAGCTGATTGGCTTCACAGGCCACAACATTTGCAAGTCTCTGCACACATCATAGAAAAATATCTCCAAAGTTCTGTATCAGTAATGAGAGTTTGTCTTTCCAATCTGTTTCTTAGGAAAAATGAAGGTGTTGTTGTTATACAGGCATTTTCTAGGAGAATGGATGAGCTGACAGCCTGGTCTTCTGGGTGCTCTGTTGATCACAGAGAGCAGTTCTCATCGTTCATTTTTAGACTTTTATACAACTCCATGGACAGCATGATAAAAGAGAGAGGCAAGTGATATCTGTATGCATGCAGAATTAACAAAATTTGGGAATATTGATACTCTTCAAAAGATAATTTGTCTGCATTTCCATCATTTTGTGGGTCCCACTGGCATCTTGACACCTGCAGATTTTGGCTGAGCGTGTGTTGAGCGGATGCACCCTCCAGTACACTGGGTGTGGTTGTCAGGCTCTGTGCTTCCCTTCACAAGTGGGACTCCTGCCCCCCACCCCCACGCAGGAAAGAGCTGAATATTGCATTTATCTAGTGTATTTCTTTCCATTTATGCTCTGCATATCATTTCTGTTCATTAATATGATAATTAGAACATTTATCCTCTCTACCCCACCCTTTTAAAATCTAGGATTCAGTATCATTTACTACCCCCCATCCAGCCCAATTATTCCCTCTTGTTTTCATTGATGGGGAATTGTAAAAGTGAGTAAGAAATAGATTAAATATCTCATTGGTCAAAATCTCAGTGTTGGCTCTTTAATATATTTAATAACATAGGGAAAACTAAGTACCACTTAGTGTCAACTGATTTTTATTTAAAATATAACTGTTTATGTTTTTCAAAACTTGATTTCAACTTTATAGATACTATTTGCTTCATGCAGTGTGAATTTTAAATATGTACTTAAAACTAACAATAGATCATTAAAATATAGAAATATTGATACTATTAGCTAAACAAGTATCCACTAGGAGGAGCTGAGTACTTTATCAAGAATATAGAAGATTTATGTCTTAAAATAATTAATAAAATATTATCAGTATGTTGGGATTAATACTGATAAAAGTAAAATTAAGTTGCAATAATTGGATGTCATTATGATTGTATAATAACTTGGGAACTAGAAGTACAGAATGAATACCATTGTATGTTTCAGCTAACTAAATTACTAAGAGCTTTGAAGAAATTAAATAAAACAGTATAGTTTTGATTTTGCATATCAAAGACTCACATGAATTTGTCTTGTTTCTTGAAAATGAAGCTAATTTATAGCCAGTATGGTAAAAATAGATCTAAAGTAGGATATAGAGAAAAACAAAACAGACTTTTGGAATAAGAAATATAGTGTATATCTAAAATCAGGCATACAGACCCATGGAACAAAATGGAAAGCCCAGAAACAAACCCATGCACTTATGGGTACCTTATTTTTGACAAAGGAGGCAAGAATATACAATGGGGCAAAGACAGTCTCTTCAATAAATGGTGCTGGGAAAACTGGACAGCTACATGTTAAAGAATGAAATGAGAACACTTCCTAACACCATACACAAAGGTAAACTCAAAATGCACTAAAGACCTAAATGTAAGACCGGAAACTATAAAACTCTTAGAGGAAAACATAGGCAGAACACTCAATGACATAAATCAAAGAAAGATCCTCTATGACCTACCTCCTAGAGTAATGGAAATAAAAACAAAAATAAACAAGTGGGACCTGATTAAACTTAAAAGTTTTTTCACAGCAAAGGAAACTATAAGCAAGGTGAAAACACAACCTTCAGAATGGGAGAAAATAATACCAAATGAAACAACTGACAAAGGATTAATTTCCAAAATATACAAGCAGCTCATACAACTCAATACCAGAAAAGCAAACAACCCAATCAAAAAATGGGAAAAAGACCTAAACAGACATTTCTCCAAAGAAGACATACAGATGGCTAACAAACACATGAAAAGATGCTCAATATTGCTCATTATTAGAGAATCGCAAATCAAAACTACAATGAGATATAACTTCATACCACTGAGAATGGCTGTCCTCAAAACGTCTACAAACAATAAATGCTGGAGAGGGTGTGGAGAAAAGGGAATGCTCTTGCACTGTTGGTGGGAATGTAAATTGATATACATTACCATATGTAAAATAGATGGCCAATGGGAATTTGCTGTATGGCTCAGGAAACTCAAACAAGGGCCCTGTATCAACCTAGGGGGGTTGGATGTGGAGGGATATGGGAGGGAGATTCTAAAAGGAGGGGATATATGTATACTTAGGGCTGATTCATTATGAGGTATGGCAGAAAACAACAAAATTCTATAAAGCAATTATTCTTCAATTAAAAATAAATAAACTTTTAAAAAATTAAAAAATAAAATATAGTATATATCTAAGAAACCATATAGGTATGATGATATGAAGACATGATCAAGAATGAATTTTATCTGGGATGGTGGAAGTATGTAAAAATGCCTGATTTGGTTATTTCCTATGTAAGTTTCAAAAAATGTGGCATGATACATGTGACAGTCAATCACAATGAATGAATAATATTTTAAACAAAAATGTAATTTGCAGTAACTGCTTATATTCAAGGGCAGCCTTGGAGATACAAGCTTATTGGCCAATTTCTTAATTCCTCAGGAATTCTGATTATGGGTTTGATTCCAAATGTGCCTGGCATCATTAACAGGGTCTCTTTTTGAGTGTTCTGGATTCTGAAATTCTTCCTTAGCATAAGATGATACAGAAAGTACAGATGGCACATAATTTGACAGCATGCTCTGATTTAAATATTTGTCCATGTATAGGACAGCCTGGGGGTGCCTCAGTGGTAAAGAATCTGTCTGCCAATGCAGGAGATTTAGGTTCAATCCAATCCCTGAGTCAGGAAGATGCCCTGGAGGAGGAAATGGTAGCCGATTTTAATATTCTTGCCTGGAGAATTCAATGGATGGAGGTGCCTGGCAGGTTCAAGGTGTTGCAAAAGAATTGGATAGAATTTAGTGACTAAAAAACAGCAACAGCAGGATAAGATCAGGCAGCAAGGCTGAATGAGTGAAAGGGCTAAGTCTGTAGTCCAGTGGCCTTACGATCACATGCTTGCTCTTCTACTTATCACCTGGGTGACCTTAAGCAGTTTATTAACCTGTCCACACTGTTTATTAAGGAATTATTTGTCCTTAATAAGCAGTATTACTATCTTAAATGCAAGAGTTTATAATAAACATTTGTAGACACATGATGCCAAGTAACAACAAAACAATAATAGTAAAAGACAGTAATTGTTGAGTATTTTCTATATGCTAACAACTGCAGATGGTGACTGCAACCATGAAATTAAAAGACGCTTACTCCTTGGAAGAAAAGTTACCTAGATAGCATATTCAAAAGCAGAGACATTACTTTGCCAATCAAGGTCCGTCTAGTCAAGGCTATGGTTTTTCCNGACCCCCCAAACATGATCCCCCCTCCCACCTCCCACCCCACGTCTTCCCTCCAGATCATCCCCATACACCAGCCCCAAGCATCCTGCATCCTGCATTAAACATAGACTGGCAATTCATTTCTTACATGATAGTATACATATTTCAATGCTATTCTCCCAAATCACTTATGGACTCTGAGGGAGGAGAGGGAGAGGGTGGGATGATTTGGGAGAAGACTCTTGAGAGTCCATTGGACTGCAAGGAAATCCAACCAGTCCATTCTGAAGGAGACCAGCCCTGGAATTTCTTTGGAAGGAATGATGCTAAAGCTGAAACTCCAGTACTTTGGCCACCTCATGCAAAGAGTTGACTTATTGGAAAAGACTCTGATGCTGGGAGGGATTGGGGGCAGGAGGAGAAGGGAACGACAGAGGATGAGATGGCTGGATGGCATCACTGACTCGATGGCCGTGAGTCTGAGTGAACTCCGGCAGTTGGTGATGGACAGGGAGGCCTGGCGTGCTGTGATTCATGGGGTCGCAAAGAGTCGGACACGACTTAGCAACTGAACTGAACTGAAGCTAAGCATTTAATTTCTGCAACAACCTTATGATACAGATTGCTTATTTTTAGTATTTATAAGTATGGTTGATTTTTATAATGAACTTGTATTCTGTGATCTTTCTGAATACATCTATCAATTCCTTTAGATTTTTTAAAATTCTTTAAAATTTTCAGAATATAAGATTATATTGTTTACAAATTGAGACATTTTTATTTCTTCCACTTCCCACTAGCTGCCTGTTATTTCTTTTTCTTACCTGATTATAGTAATTAGAACTCCCAACGTGTTGTTGAATAAAAGAGACAAGAGTAGACACCGCTGTCTTCTTCCTAATCTTAATCAGAGTGACTTTACTCTTTCAGCATTAAACAGAATGTTAGTTGCAGGTTTTTCATAGATGTCCATGGTCAAAATTTCCTTTTATTCCTACTTTATTGACAGATCTTTTTTTTTTAATCAAGAATGAGTGATGGATTTGTTAAAATTATTTTTCTCTGTTTATTGAGATGAGCCTGAGGTTTGTCCTTTAACAAAGGAATATTATATTCCATTAACTAATTTTTTTATGGTGACTTTTTACTTTATTATTTTTTTCATTTATGTATTTATTTATTTTTTTACACGAACTCCCAAACATGAACTCGCCTCCCACCTCCCACCCCACATCATCCCTCCAGATCATCCCCATACACCAGCCCCAAGCATCCTGCATCCTGCATTGAACATAGACTGGAAAGCTGTGGTACATATACACAATGGAGTATTACTCAGCCATTAAAAAGAATACATTTGAATCAGTTCTAATAAGATGGATGAAACTGGAACCGATTATACAGAGTGAAGTAAGCCAGAAAGAAAAACACCAATACAGTATACTAACACATATATATGGAATTTAGAAAGATGGTAATNTACACAATGGAGTATTACTCAGCCATTAAAAAGAATACATTTGAATCAGTTCTAATAAGATGGATGAAACTGGAATCGATTATACAGAGTGAAGTAAGCCAGAAAGAAAAACACCATTAACTAATTTTTGAACATTAGACTAACCTGTATTTTTGCAATAATTTTCATTTGGTTATGGTGTATACTTTTATATGTTTTGCTAATTTGTGATTGCTATTTTTTTTTAATTTGGATCAGTATTCACAAGAAACATTGATATTCGTGTCCTTTTGTTGTGACATCCTTATCTGGCTTCCCTGGTGGCTCAGAGATTAAAGCGTCTGCCTCCAATGCGGGAGACCCAGGTTTGATCCCTGGGTTGGGAAGATCCCCTGCAGAAGGAAACTGTAACCCACTTCAGTATTCTTGCCTGGAGAATCTCATGGATGGAGAAGCCTGGGAGGCTGCAGTTCACTGGTCGCAAAAAGTCAGACATGACTGAGCGACTTCACTTTCACTTTATCTGACTTTAGCACTGGGCCAACAATAGCAGCATAGAATGAATTAAGAAATGTTCTAGACTTTGAATTTTTTAAGTCTGTGAATGACTTACATCTCTTTTTAGATATTTGCTAGAATTTATCTGTAAAATGATCTGTGCCTGGATTTTTCTTAGGAACATTTTTAAGTATCAATTTAATTCTTTTACTTGCTATGGGTCTATTTCTATTTTTTAAATTTCTTTTATCTATCAGTTTAGATAGTTTTTTCCTTTTAGGACTTAGTCTGTTTAATTCAGGTTGTCCACTTTTTCAGGATAAAGTTTTTCTTATTTCTTTANGATTTTTCTTAGGAACATTTTTAAGTATCAATTTAATTCTTTTACTTGCTATGGGTCTATTTCTATTTTTTAAATTTCTTTTATCTATCAGTTTAGATAGTTTTTTCCTTTTAGGACTTAGTCTGTTTAATTCAGGTTGTCCACTTTTTCAGGATAAAGTTTTTTTTTATTTCTTTATAGTCCTTTTAATTTATGTAAGACTCATAATGATATGCCCTCTTTCATTTCTGTTTTTAATAATTTGTGTCTCTCTTTTTCTCTTGACCAGTCTAGATAAAGTTTGTCACATTTTAAAATTTTTCTAAAGAACTAGATTTTCATTTCATTGATTTTCTCCATTGATTTTTTGTTTTCCTATTTTACCAAATTCTTTTCTGATACTTATTTACTTGTTTCATTATTTCTTTGTAGTTTTTTCTTTTTGTACTATCTTCTTCAGGTAGAAATGTGTTAATTTGAGATTACCTTTCCTAATACAGAGATTTAAAGATAAAATTTTTCCTCTAAATACACTCTTACTACAGTACAAAAAACGTTGTTTGTTGTAATTCCATTTTCAGTCAGTTCAAAGTATTTCTTAATTTTCCTTTGAGCCATCTTTGAGCCATCAGTTATATTGGAAGAATGTAATTTATTTTCCAAAGCTTGGAATTTCTCTGACTTCCTCTGTTGTAAAATTCTAATTTAATTTGTCTGTGTTTGAAAACATATTTTATTTCCTTTAAAACTACTGATTTCTGTGTTATCACCTACCATATGATTTATCACGGAAAATTTTTCATATGCTTTCTGTTATTGTGTAGTCATTAAATTGTGTTAGACTCTTTCTGTTACCCCATGGACTGTAGCCCACCAGGCTCCTCTGTCCGTGGGATGTCCCACAGTGGATTGCTACTTCCTTCTCCAGGGTTCTTCCTTCTCCAGAGATCATACCTGCATCTCCTGCACCGTAGGTGATTTCTTTACCACTGAGCCACTAGGAAAGCCCCCATATGCTCTTTAAGGGAATATATATTCTATTGCTATTGAATGCATGATTTCATAGGCTCAGTTACGTATAGATTTTTCTTTGGCTATATAGAAACTGTTTATATATTTTTTTGTTTTTGAAGCATAGTTTTGCTGGTTGTAGAACTGTTGACTGATTGTCTTCAGATATTTAAATATGTCATCTCACTGAATTTTGGCCCCCATAAACTCCAATGAGAAGTCAGCTGTAAATTTCACTGATTTTCCTTTATATACTGAGATTATTTCCTTTAATTTCATTGCTTTGAGGACTCTCTTTTTGCCTTTGGCTTTCACCAGTTTAACTATAAAGTGGCTATATGTGAATCTCTTTGTATTCTATATAGACTTAGATCAACTTAATAGGTATAAATATGAATGTGTTTGTGTGTGTGTGTTAATCACTCAATATTTTCCAACTCTTTGTGACCCCATGGAATGTAGTCTACCAGGCTCCTCTTTCCATGGAATTCTCCAACCAAGAATACCAGAAGTGGATAGCCATTCCCTTTTCTGGGGGATTTCCTAGCAATGGAACCTGGGTTTCCTGCAAGCAGGCAGATTCTTCACCATCTGAGCCACTAGGGAAGCCTATGTATATGACTATTTTTCATCAAATTCTACATTTTTTGGTCATTATTTCTTCAAAAAATTGTTTTTTCCTCTTTCTCTCTTCTTCTTCTGTGTAAGCGCATACAGCATTAAGCAACTAACTCTGCCACAGGCAATCAAGAAAGATTTCAGTTAGATGGTGACTAAAAAGTGCATTAAGCCAAACTATAGTATATTAGATACTTAGAAATACTTATTAAGAAAGAGTGGTGAAACTTAATTTTAGAAAGTTAATAATTTATTCAGAAAAACAAGTAAATGATATATATTTTACAAATAAAATCCAAGAGAAAGAACACACTGAATAAACATACCCAAGATAAGTAGAAGAAATATTTAATGAGCAGATGTTTAGTAAGGGATACCAGTTAAATATGATAAAATATCTATTAAATCTATGGCATAATATGAATTTTGAACTTATTAAGTGCTAGCAAATATATATTTATTCATGTTCATAAAATGCTTAACTGAAACACAGTGGTTTTTTTTTAATGTTAACTTTGATGATAGATNCGGAATAAACATACCCAAGATAAGTAGAAGAAATATTTAATGAGCAGATGTTTAGTAAGGGATACCAGTTAAATATGATAAAATATCTATTAAATCTATGGCATAATATGAATTTTGAACTTATTAAGTGCTAACAAATATATATTTATTCATGTTCATAAAATGCTTAACTGAAACACAGTGGTTTTTTTTAATGTTAACTTTGATGATAGATGTATAAACCAAACACTGCTTGAAGAATTCCATGTTATCCTTCCCCATTTTAGATTAGAATATATCATAATCTAGCACGGCAAAGGCTAATAGAGTTTTGCCGGGAGAATGAGCTGGTCATAGCAAACACCTTCTTCCAACAACACAAGAGAAGACTCTACACATGGGCATCAACAGATGGTCAACACTGAAATCAGAATGATTATATTATTTGCAGCCAAAGATGGAGAAGCTCTATACATCAGCAAAAACAAGACTGAGAGCTGATTGTGGCTCAGATCATGAACTCCTTATTGCCAAAATTAGACTTAAATTGAAGAAAGCAGGGAAAACCACTAGACCATTAAGGTGTGACCTAAAAAAAATCCCTATGATTATACAGTGGAAGTGAGAAACAGATTTAAGGGACTAGATCTGATAGACAGAGTGCCTGATGAACTATGGACAGAGTTTCATGACATGGTACAGGAGACAAGGATCAGGTACATCTCCAAGAAAAAGAAATTCAGAAAAGCAAAATGGCCATCTGAGGTGGCCTTACAAATAGCTGTGAAAAGAAGAGAAGCGAAAAGCAAAGGAGAAAAGGAAAGATATAATCATCCGAATGCAGAGTTCAAAAGAATAGCAAGAAGAGATAAGAAAGCCTTCCTCAGTGATCAGTGCAAAGAATTAGAGGAAAAAAAAAAAAAAAACAGAATGGGAAAGACTAGCGATCTCTTCAAGAAAATTAGAGATACCAAGGGAACACTTCATGCAAAGATGGGCTTGATAAAGGCTGGAAATGATATGGACCTAACAGAAGCGGAAGATATTAAGAAGAGGTGGCAAGAATACACAGAAGAACTGTACAGAAAAGATCTTCATGACCCAGATAATCATGAGGATGTGATCACTAATCTAGAGCCAGACATCTTGGAATGTGAAGCCAAGTGGGCCTTAAAGTAGCACTATGAACAAAGCTAGTGGAGATTATGGAATTCCAGTTGAGCTGTTTCAAATCCTGAAAGATAATGCTGTGAAAGTGCTACACTCAACATGCCAGCAAATTTGGAAAACTCAGCAGTGGCCACAGGACTGGAAAAGGTCAGTTTTCATTCCAATTCCAAAGAAAGGCAATGCCAAAGAATGCTCAAACTACC